>CM041795.1:55011437-55101437 GCA_023376895.1 Aspiorhynchus laticeps
AGCGAGAGAGTTCTGCTGATTTTGAGTCAGATTTTCTTGTTTTAATGTATGTCTCTTTCATCTGATGTTTATAAAAAGCCCTTTAAAAAAAACACACCTTAAATTCTGAAATTGCATTACATAAAGTCTTAATTATTGTTAACAAGTTTTAATTATTAATTATGAAATTTGTGCACAGAAAGTTTTGAGACGCTTTTAAACCATAAAGCTTTTGCAAAACTCTTTTTTTATATATATATCTTTTTATATATCATTATTTTATTTTTTTTCAAAATTGTCTTACATTGTTATTCATTTTAGCATTAGAGGGTCTTACATTTCATTCCATCATTCTGTAATATGTGACCCTGGAGCACAAAAGCAGTCATAAGCAGCACAGGTTTATTTGTAGCAATAGACAACAATACATTGTATGGGTCAAAATTATTGATTTTTCTTTTATGCCAAAAATCATTAGATATTAAGTAAAGATCATGTTCCATGAAGATATTTTGTAAATTTCCTACCGTAAATATATCAAAACTTAATTTTTGATTAGTAATATGCATTGCTAAGAACTTCATTTGAACAACTTTAAAGATGATTTTCTCACTATTTAGATTTTTTTGCACCCTCAGATTCCAGATTTACAAATAGTTGTATCTCAGACAAATATTGTCCTATCATAGCAAACCATACATCAATGGAAAGATTATTTATTCAGCTTTCAGCTTTAATGTATAAATCTCAATTTAAAAAAATTGACCCTTATGACTGGTTTTGTGCTCCAGAAAATGTCACATATCCCCTGAAAGCAGAATGAGAGAGTTTTGCTGATTTTGAGTCAGATGTTCTTGTGTTTTAATGACCGTCTCTTTCACCTGATTCTCACAGCGGTCGTGCAGAAGGTGAACGGTCTGATTGAGAACGGAGAGTACGGACGCTTGTTTGCTGTAGTTCATTTTGCCAGCCGTCAGTGGAAAGTGACCAATGAAGACCTGATCCTCATCGAAAACCACATTGATGCGGCGTGTGGCGACAGGATAAGAATGGAGAAGGTTGTCTCATGCAGATCCTCATACACACAGATTACTGTACAGCTCACTGGACTGCAGATGCAACGATCCAGGGATGGGATTTCTGTATTTTCTGACCTCAGTGGGGGTCCATTTTAATGTTTTTGGGTGGGGGTGTGCATCATCGTTATCCAAATGGCCAGCTGGGTCCTTAAACAATTCCACCATTTAAAGGCACAATATGTAAGATTTTCGTAATAAAATCTCCAAAAACTGTGTGATATATTTCATGCAGTTGTGTACTTACGTTTTCCCAAAAGTTCCCAAGGATTTGTAAATCCAGTTTTAAATAATGTCTCGTCCCTGGTTATCGTCGCCTATCAATGATGTAATATCCGCATATCCTCAGTTTCCGCTTGTAGAAACTATAGCAGCACTCGGACACAAACGCTGCTGTACAGTTAAACTAAATCCATTACGTCTGTCGCCAATAAAATGAAAAGTGTTGACCGCAGCGTTAAATTTAGATCCGCTCAATGTTGCGCCATGATTTTTTTTAGGTGTTTTTACAGTGTTGCGCATTTTAGCCAATCACACACGAGTCTGTTGAGCTGATGAATGCAGTGGCCAATCAGAGGCGTTCAGATGAGGTTTTGTTCAGTGCATGCACTCGCTGACTGAATTCAGCTCTCACGCGATCTCTCATCATAAACAACAAAGTGTAGATGTACGTATGATGCGAGCATGAGATTCATTCATAAAACCTTGTATAAACAGCTTTACTGAGTATAAGGGGAGTTTTTTGAGAGAGCTTAAACTCGTGCTAGACTTAAAGGAAAGGAAAGATATTTCCACAAAGGAAGATATTTTGAAGAAAGTTTGGGGCACCATTGACTTCCATAGTAGAAAAAAAAATACTATAGAAGTCAATGGTGCCCCAGAACTGCTCTGTTTCCCTCATTCTTCAGAATATCTTCCTTTGTGTTCAGCAGAACAAACACATTCATACAGGTTTGTAACTACTTGAGGGCGAGTAAATGATGAAAGGATTTTCATTTCTGGGTGAACTATCCCTTTAAGTCGGTCATAATGTTCTTGGACAATGTAAATGTTCTTTGCACACTTTCTCTGTATAATTTATTCACTGTTTGAATAACTGTGGAAGGTACAGGTAATAAATTAATTCATCACCTGATCCGTGAACATAGCGTCATCAAGGCTTTGTTATTGTGTAAATGCCACCTCTAGTGGTGAAAACTCACATATTGTGCCTTTAATGGCTTGAAACAATGCAAATACTTGACAATAACTGACATTTATTAGTCACATTGGAGTAAATGTACTAAAGCTGCAAAATGCTGTTTTCAAAAATTATTAGAAGCATCAGGCCTTTTTTTGTTTTTGACTCATTCTATGCCTGGAGAATATTCCAGTTACATATCATACATTATTTGGCTGATACTGAGAAATAATTTAACACATATCTTGTGCGTAATACAAGAAGTTAATATGCAAAGGAAGGTAGATCCTACATGGTACGCAACAAGTGCACGTTCTCCGTGGCATTACTCCTGAACTTAGTAAATACATGCTTTGTTTCCTATTTTTTTTATAGTTTTGTGAGCTTCTATTTGCATGCAGCACGGGATATAATATTTGTGTATTAATCAAAGTTTTCATGCTAATGCTTCTTTGCAGGTGCTGTTAGTTGGAGGAAATGATTTCACTCTTGTAGGAAAACCACTTCTCAGGTAAGACGCAAATGCAATTCTAGTTTGAAACTAATATGAGGTTTATACAGTTATAATCTAAGAAAAATTGATACCCCGGTTTCACAAGACGAGGCTTAAGCCTAGTCCTAGACTAAAATGCATATCTGAGCTGTTTCAGCTGAAATAAACTTGCACGGACTGATCTTAAAATATACCAGTGCCTTTTTGTCTCAAGATGCACACCAGTAATGTTTTTTTTTTTCTAAGCATGTTTATAAAAATGACTTAAATGTCCTAATTGAACTATGGCCTAATCCTGGCTTAGTCTAAGCCCCGTCTGTGAAACCAGGGGCCTGTACCATGAAGCCGGATTAGTTGGTTAGCCAGGTAAATTTCAGTTTAGTTTGCACCAATCCTGGGTTTTAGGTACCATGAAAGTGGCTTGGCTTTTAGCAGCGTTCATTGCCATAGTAACATACACTCCACAGCTAACCTGCTCCGAGGCAGGTTATGTTCTGAGTTAGAGATCTCAAACTGAAATTGGACCAATCAGCTTCAAGCAAAGTGACACATCTTTGATGCAATAAAGCCACTCAAGTTTGTTACTCCAAATTAAAGGATGCTATAGTAAAATATTTTTAATGATAAAATCATCAGATTAGTTTTAGATTTTTTTTTTTTACAATTATTTATAGAATTATTATACCATTAATCCATTACACAAGCCAGCTTTGTTTAATTATTAAGCTTTTATTTTAAATTAATATAAACGTATAGATAATATGCAATATAAATAAGTTTTAGAATCAATAGCTGTAAACATGACTACATATGAGTTTAGATTTTTAAGTGTTTTTATACTCTATAAACTATCTTTACAACGTTTACTTGCACTTATATGGCAAGATGTTCTCTACGTTTTCCTCTTTCATGGATAGAGCGATTCATCTTGCTGTGTAAATGTTTAAATTCTTCATATTGTTCAATCTTTTAATCTTTGGTAGTGAATGGCACTGGCTCTCTCACGAGAAGTGAATCACAGTTTCAAGGCACGTGATTGGCTGCTCATTACTGATGTCACACATTCATGTGCACGCGCTCCATTAACTCAGGATCAAGCCTGAGTTGACAGAGAAAGCTGATGATCAGCTTCATGGTACCAACAAAGCCGGATTGGACTGGTTTGGTTTTGTCAACTCAAAACTAATCCCGTAACCCTGAGTTTGTTCAGCCACCATCATGGTACAGGCCCCAGGCCATTATGTAAAGATGTAAGATTAACACATCTAATTGTTTTGACCTCAGTTTGCAAACAAATATATATAATAAACAGTCATTTGAAGCTGAATTCACAAAAATAAATGGACTAAAATTAAATTTTGTATATTCTGACATTTTATTTTCCTAATAAATAGACTAATCTTCAAGTCTGACGATCGCATACTTGCATGACAGTGTTTTCCACCATTTAAATACCCAAAGTGCATTATTTAGTGGAAAATAAGTGTTTAAATGCTCTGCATTTCCATGAAAAACAAACCTAAAATGTGTGCAGAAACACTTATAATAGATGTCTGAAGGAATCATTGTGTTCTTGCTAGAAAACGAGATATATTATAGGTTCAGTGCTGTGAAACGGTGCTTTGCTCCCGTCTGGTTTGAGTTTGTACACATTTCTGATATTATTCATGGTCTGATGTTATGATAGATTGTGGATTTATATAGACATGGTACAATGGACACAACAATTTGGTGCATCTACATTTAAAGCAAATGTATCTCTTTTTTTATTGTTCTTGAAAAGTCACTTTTATGCATTGATATGTTTTAGTTGAATATCTGATGACACTTTGGGTGAATCCCATTTCTCTGTCTTACCCCTTCCCCTTAGTTTTGCGCGTTCACGTGAGAGTAAGGGCTCTCCCAATTCTCGTTTTGATCGAGGGGTAGGGCTAAGGGGAAATGGTAGATACCCCTTAAAACCAAGCATTTTTGCGAGCTTACTTGAAACCAAGGGGTACCCAGAACACGGCTTAAACAAGAGTCCCATTTTCGGCTTAAATAATTTATTTAAAAATTACGACAGTCTTGTTTTGTGCTCTACACAGTCCTGTACATATATATTTGCAACCATGTTCTTAATTGAAACGTTTTAAAAAATCACTAGTTTGCTACGCTTTACATCGCTGATTTGCTCAACAATCGCAAAAACATCACTAATAAAACCCACGCGATCGACATACACACACTTGCAGACGGCATCTTGGAAGTTTGTGATCAACACTTGTCGCCTCTGGGGACGTAGCAGCCAGCTAGAGACGATGTACGAAGACGTAACCGTGGTGTCTCATTTCATAGGGGTATGTTTTCACCCCTAGCGCTTACCACTCGGTTTCGAGGGACAAGGGCTAGGGGTAAGACGAAGAAATGGGATTCACCCTTTATCTTTCTGACTGCTTTTTCAGATTCTGTAATATTCCTCTAATATCTGCTTTGATCACGTCTGTTGTTTTGATGCTCAGCCGTGATTTAGTACAAGTTCACGCTACAGTCATTGAGAAGACCGAATCCTGGCCGATGGTTCACATGAGATTCTGGAAGAGACATCGATTCCAGAGAAAGAGAAGTATGAGGAATTATGAATCCACAATAGATGTTTAGTCTCTCATTGATTGAATTTCTCACCAGTGCATTCATTCAACTCCCCCCCCACAGTCATTATTCAGCCGCAGACCGTATTAAGGATCAACACCATTGATGTTTCACCAAAACTGGTTTAACCTGCTGACAACGTGGTGCATTTTCCAGTAGAAATGTGCCATAATCAGGTTTCATGTTTAAGACCATGTAAATAAAGTTTTCAGATTGTCTTTATCATTTTTGGCTTGAGTTGCTGTGTATTATTGTATATAACGGTCTGTTGTATATCACAATAAATGTGTTCGTCTCAAACAGATGGAACGAATCCTTGAGTCTGTTGAGCTATTGAAGGGATAGTTCACTTTGAAATTAAAATTTGGTATCTATCAGCTTACCCCAAGGGCATCCAAGATGTAGGTGTCCTTTTTTCTTCAGTAGATCCAATTTTGATGTTTTTAGGTCAAACCGTTCTAGTCTGTCAGTCATATAATGGCAGGTATAGGTCACTGTCTCTATAAGAGGGAAAAAGAACATGCACAGAGAAATCCAAATTAAACAATTCCCCATCGTAACTACACATTGATGGCCTAAGACACGAAACGAGCGGTTTGTGTGAGAAAACGAACAGTATTTATATCGTTTTTTACCTCTTGTACACAACCATGTCCAAGTGATCTGAGTGCGCACACACATCCGGTGTGTGACGTGTGTGTATGCGCGCTCTGGCTAGTCTGCGCAAGTGCCTGAAGTGATCTCTCGCGCGTATACGTCACTCATTGCCAGAGCGGGCGCACACACGTCACACACCGGATGCGTGTGCGCACTCAGATCACTTGGACATGGTTGTGTACAAGAGGTAAAAAACTATATAAATACTGTTCGTTTTCTCACACAAACCGCTCGTTTCGTGTCTTAGGCCATCAATGTGTAGTTACGATGGGGAATTGTTTAATTTGGATTTCTCTGTGCATGTTCTTTTTCCCTCTTATAGAGACAGTGACCTATACCTGCCATTATATGACTGTCAGACTAGAACGGTTTGACCTAAAAACATCAAAATTGGATCTACTGAAGAAAAAAAGACACCTACATCTTGGATGCCCTTGGGGTAAGCTGATAGATACCAAATTTTAATTTCAAAGTGAACTATCCCTTTAAGACACCGCATGATTGTTAGTGATGACAAAAAGTTTTGTGAAGCAGTGAACAAATAATTCAATAGACCTTCTCAGGCTAGACACCATGTTTAATTTTACGCCAATAAATTGAGTCTGTGAGGAGCAGCTGTGAATTCTGCTTATTTTATCAGATAATATGTAACTGGATAACACAGATTAGTTTTGGCACGTAAACTGTTGCAGCATCTGGATATTGTCGACTTATTAAAAAGCCACGTGTACATGCATTGATCAAAACTGTCGTTTTGAGCAGATCTGCCTGGTGACTAATTGAAACGCCTCTGATTGGCCGTCACGTACAAGTGCTCAGCTCTGATTGGCCGTCACGTTCATGTGCTCAGCTCTGATTGGCTAAAAGCAACAGCAGGTAAAAAATAAACGTTTGATATGGTGTAAGTATAATTGAATGCTGTGTAATTGACACTTTTCATGACTTTATAATCGAGGCATTTATAATTTAATTATTTTTAATGTAAATACGTCATATAACTTAAATGTGAAGGACTTCTGGTATCATTTGCTTCGTTATTTTTAGCTGTACAAAAACAGCCCCTTATTCTGCTTAATTGCAAAGTGGTATTTGTTATATTATTTTACTGTAATATCATAAACACGCTTGTTTATAGCGCTTTGTTATTCTTCTAATTAGGCTACTTACGGGGGAGTCTCACACATTCACAGAAAACGGCTTACTTATGAAGGTGATTAATTGTAATATTTTTCCATTTAATTATGCAAACCTGTTTTAAATATTAAAGGATCTGATATCTGGGGCCTGTACCATGATGTAGATGAACAAATTACCATATACATAAACAGAAATGGGCTAAAGGAAAACCAATTTTTTGTTATTTCAAATAGATATGAAACATTATATTGAGTGTTGAAAAATAGTAAAGCAAAACGCACTAGGTCTATATGTGAATATTTTACGCTATTTGTACCTTTTTTTCTTTCTTTTTATTATTTTATTTTTCATTATTGTTAATTTTATTTCTTGTATGTTCTCATATTTGACATATTGTAGTCTGTTTAAAAATGTTCAATACAATAAATAAAAAATAAAAAAGCTTTTGCTAAAGGTTAACCCTTTAAACCGGCTGTGTCAGCGCCGACACATCAAATCAAGCTGTATTCATGTTACCATAACTCTGCAACCGTTTGCACCATCAAAATAATTCAAATTGCTCCTGATAGCAGCCACATGCGCTTTTCGGCAATATATGGCGTATTACGGTAATGTCTTGCGCTCCGTCAACAAACGATGGTTGATTTCTGGGAGCAGTGTTGCCAGATTGGGCGGGTTGCCGCACAATTGGGCTTCTTTTGATCGGTTTGGACCGGAGAATAACTCATTGGGCGGGTAGACAAAATTTGGGCTGCTTTTAAAAAATTAAAAACCGCCCAATCAGCTGCTTTTTTTCTTCGCATTTATCTTTAGTCATGTTATTTTAATATGTTCGAGCTCAAAGTATCACAGTAAAATAATGTGTAGTGCAGTCATCAACTCATTTTTCCTTAACGCAACCCTTATTGGTTCAGTTTAACCGAGACCTGTCAGTGAATTTACCATCTTTTATGTTGGTGAGATGTGATGACTCGTGAGCTATAAAGGGCAAGATTTAAATGTGCAGCTATATAATCATTCATTCATTTTAAGTGATTGCGATGCAAAGTGGCCTAAATATAAGTTACACGTGACTCAAATCTCACAACGTGGATTATACGTGATGAGAGATGAAAAGAAGATTTCTAAATATAACTGTAACTGAAATGAGAGAACAGTTGGATGATTTATTAAAAATCAAAACTGAATCTGGCGATGCTGTTCTGCATCAGAACATCTTTTAAGCCGTCCAGACTCTACTCTGGTATACTTGGCATTGACATGCAGCTGCTGGACTTGAACAGTTTTGACTGCAAACTTCTGCATTATGTTTTAAAATGTGTACTTCGTGAAATACGTGCTGTTTCTGTCTGAAGATAAAGCACAAGACAAAGGTAAGTGCATTATTGTTGCTAATTGTTATTATTTTGCTGTCAGGTTATCATACAGTATGTATCAATGAATATTTTTTGACTGTCGGGGGTGTGTGCATGAACGAGAATAAATGCCAGCTAATTTACATTGCTTTCTGATCACGTTATTGTGCACTTTTTGCACAAAAATTAGCTTATTCTTACTGTAGACATTGAAAATGATGCATTTTTTCAGGGTTAAAGTCATCAGTTAATTTCTTGATTGCCGCTTTTAACGCATTTGCCCTCCATGTTCCTGTGAAATTGATTTATCTTTATTTTATTTTGTCATCATTATTTTATTTTAAGGAGATAAAAATGGTCCTTATCAACCTTGATTGACATGGCAATTAAATTCTCTCATCATTTTGGCAGTTAAAAATTTGGGCTGGTTTTTGTTGAAGTGGGTGGGTTTTGGTGAGCTTTTGGGCTGGAAATCATCAACCCGATCTGGCAACACTGCCGGAGTCTTGGATAAAATAATAAACGAAACGAACAAAAACATGGTGAAGGAGGAGTAAACCGCACAAGAGTCGAGTGGGATGATTTCGGATGAGACTTTGGGAGCAGTGTGAGTGAGACTTGTTCACATGTGTGTGTGCATCGCTATAATGAGCGTGTGTGAACAAAATAGCCTCCTGAATGAAAACGGTGCATCCCAGTGTCCCACAGATACTTGTGTATATGTAATATAGTTGACTTTTGAAGTAAAAAGTGTTGGATTATTTCGATCACGATTTTTCTCTTTTTTTTCTAAATAAAAAAACTGAAAAATTATTCGTTTTTTTTATTTTTGTCTATTTAAATTATGTTTACAAACCCACCACACAAGATTAATGGTCAAAAACTGTTGTTTTTTAGAAAGCCTTTTGTTTTCTGAAAAAAATGACACCTTGAACTTGAAAATAGCAGTTATAATTGTTCAGTCAAATAAACAAGATATGTGAAAATGACCTGTTTTACCCTTAGGTCTTAAAATATAAGAGGAACATAAATGCATTTACAATGAAAAAAGTACTTGTTCATGAAAGAGGACAAATAAAATAAATGATCTTGCTTTAGACAAGAGAAACTTTAGTTGGTTTATATTGTTGGAAATATACAGCGATAGAGACTCAAACATGTAAGATCAGACATTTTTAAAGCATTATCTATTGATTCTACAGCTTATTAATATTATATACGATCTGTATATATTAACATTCATATAAATAAATGATTTATTATAACTGTTAAACTAAAATTGCTTGTGTAATGGATTAATAATAATATAAATCATATAATTAAGTTTTTTTAATACTAGTGACCTTAGTGACTTTTTTTTTTTTTTTTTTTTTTTTTTTTTTTTTGGCCTGTCAGTAGCACAGATAACACATGACAGTGCATATGCATGGCTATACTATCATCATTCACAGCCTTTTTTCTTTTTTTTTTTTTAATTAAATATATTTATTAATTTATTTTATTTATTTTTTTTTATTATTATTTTTTTTATATATATATATATATATATATATATATATATATATATATATATATTTTTTTTTTTTTTTTTTATATTAATTAATTAATTTAATTTTATATACCCTTTTACTTAACCACACTGTGACAGACAAGACCAGGGGACAGAGAGAACAAGAGAGAGAAAGAAGGAAAAAAAAAAAAAAAAAAAAGGTTGTGGGGAAAGTCAACAAAGAAGGGGAAGAGAGAGAGAGAAAAAAAGAGAATGGGGGATAGATAGAGAGAGAGAGAAAAAAAAAAAAAAAAAAAAAAAACCCCAGACAATTTGCTTCAATACCTGCTGACAAAAAGAGAAAACAACCGAAGACACAACATCAAAGAGACTGCAGCAACAACCAACATCTGTATAAATCACAATAAATTCTAAATGTTAAATGTTATTGAGCAGCACACATAACTAATATTACAAAATAAGTTTTGAAGCAACAGCAGATCAAGACAATGTGTGTCTGTGAGCACCTGTTTTTACACCAATGTGAATGCTTGAGTGTACACCTATGTGTGTGAGCGCGCTTGTGTTCATAAGGTTCCTCCATGTAAATGTTTAATAGTGTGTGTGGGGAACAACAGCCCCATCCCGCAAGGCATGAAGCAGGCACGGAAAAGACCCGGGCCCCAAACATCCGGAGGCCCCCCAGGGCACGGGACCCCCAGGAGAACCACCGCAGGGACAACCGCGGCCTTCACCCAAAAAAGGGCAGAGGAGAGCCCGAAGGCGGGACCTCCGACAGCCACAGTGTAGGCGCCCCAGGGTGCCGTGGCGGCAAGCCCGCAGGCTCCACCGGCAGCCGACCACACCAGGGCGGACCGGGCCCTGGGCCCGGAGACCCAAAGGCCCCCCACCCCACAATCGGGGCCCAGCAAGGCCAGTAGGGCCAGGCCCCGCCAATCGACCGCCGAGAGCGGGCCGGCGCTCGCCCGAGCATCCTGCCCCGGCGCGAGAAATCACCAACGCACCGGCGGCATCCTCCACCAGCAGGGCATGGTGGTGGGGTGGGGGTCGACTAAGATGATGAGTGAGGCGGAGTCTAAGGCCCGACCTGACACATAGACGTAGACGACAAGCACACATATACACAAGCATATGTTCCCACCCTCATGCACGCAAACGAATATTCACACCTTCGCCCCACATGTAGACACACAAAAATGGACAAGGTACCCACACTCACACTCCCCATATGCACTCTATACTCCTAGGTCCAGGCACCACCACCCCCAGAGGGGTAGCCAGCGCCCGATCCCGGAGCTAAACCCCCTTCGCTCCGGCGTGGGGACAGGAAGACCACCCCGGTCCCCGCAGCAGCAGAGAAAATCAACAGCCCAGACCCCGACCGGGCGGCCAGCTCATCCTCACAGCCCCCGGCCCCAGACAGAGAACAGAGAACAGGGGTGTGAGGAAAAAAAAAAAAAAAAAAAAAAAAAAAGAAAGACGACCCCATGCTTCACCCCACCCGCTCAAATGTAGGGTTGGTGTGTGTTGTTCTAAGGTGCTTTAAAACAGGGGTGCTTTAAAACAGGGGAGGGGCACCCTCCACAAGCTTGTGTCAGCTCGTCCCCTCCCTAGAGCCCTCAATGTCTATGTGCAACTTAAAATTGAGAAGTGGGCACTGGCACCAGAGGGAAGGCTGAATGAACAGACCGCCCTCCGGATGCCATTCAGTGTGCCCACCCCCAAGGCCCTATATGTATGTGTCATGTGACAGTAAGTAATGAGAATGTCTAAGCTGTAATGTGTAATTGAGATGCAGGCGGCCACGAGGAGACAGAGGAGTACCACCTCCCCCGCATCCCAGCGACGCACCCGCGCCTCAAAACCCTACCTATGTGTTGGTGTGATGGAGCGGGAGAAGTGAAGCCTTAGGGATGGGGAGGAAAACATCAGAGGGGGCAAAATACCCCCCCCTCTGGAGCCAGCTCCCCCGCTGACCCCCATAGGCACCCCCGTTACCCCAACTCTGCCCAGGGCGGGGGGCCCAGGCCCATCCAGACCAGGGCCCATGGCAGCCCGGGGCGGCCCACCAGACCCCACAGCAGAGGAAAAACTACCCCACCCCATCATCCAGTCAGTTCCCAAACTACATAAGACAATAAGACACCCAGGTAAAGCCCGTATACCCCGCCTCTATTGGACCCCCCCCCCCCCTAATGCGCAAACAACAATCTCATTGGCCGGCGCTCACCTATTATCATCCCTGTTTTGATTTCAGCGAATCAATTCGAGCGAACCCATACAACGTGATTAATATTCATGAACCCAGCAGCTCATTAATCTTTAGTGCGTTTTATATTGTTATTAGTGGTATAATTCGTAGTAGTTTTGATATCTTATCAATTCCCCCCCCCCCCCCCCCCTTTTTTATAGAAACACTAAATGACAAACAATATCTTAAGCAGCAGTCCTAAGTTCAGTCATCATGACAAATATGAATTCATACATGGTTATTCTAATTACTAAAGTTATATCATCATATAATGCTAAATTATCATAATATCATATTATAATGCTTGACTAACTGATGCTAAGTGTCAGATAAATAGTGTTGATTAATGTACAATGTTTTATAATAATAATTTATTCTATTTAGTGTCCATTTCATTCATTTAACATATTTAATATTGGGGGCATCCAAGTTATTAGACATTTGATTTTTTTTTTTTTAAAGTAATGCAATAGTTACTTTCCCTGGTAATTAGTTACTTTTATAATGATGTAACTCAGTTACTATTTGTGAGAAGTAACTAGTAACTATAACTAATTACTTTTATAAAGTAACGTGCCCAACACTGCATCATGTCACTTTGCTCACATCTGATTGGTCCAATTTCAGTTTGTGATCTCTAACTCTGAACATAACCTGCTCCGGAGCAGATTAGTTACTATGGCAATGAACGCTGCTAAAAGCCAAGCCACTTTCATGGTACCTAAAACCCAGGATTGGTGCAAACTAAACTGAAACGTACCCGGCTAGCCAGCTAAACCGGCGTCATGGTACAGGCCCCTGTATAGAGAAGCATTGGAAACTTTTGTAAACATCAAAGAATGAGTGATAAGGTCTAATGAATTAAATATTGTTTGACCAAGATTAAAAAGGATTTAATTTAATATCGTGCCGTGAAGTGAAACAACAACAAACCCCAGGTCGCTGGCACCCTCTGCATAAAGAAACCTTTCTAAGTATTGATTTAGCCTAGATTTGACATTATTTATAATGATTCATGAGACTTTCACAGAAATAAGCAATATTAACATCTTCCGGAAAACAAATGTAAATATATATTTAAACATGCATCGTCTTCATTAAATATATTTAGTTTGTAGTATATTGGTATCTAAATAAAACAAGCGATCTACAAATGTGCCTTGATGAACAAGCCTTTAATAAGCACATCTTTATACATAATTTGTTCATACTGATGTAATAAGACAAGAAATCCCTCAGGAGGAGTTTATTAAAACCAAGCCAAAAGCAGCTCTTCCAAAGTCATACCTTCTAGCTTGAACAGAAACTCTGGCACTGTTGTATTTATTATTATTATTATTATTTTGTTAACCATTTCCATTGCACTTATAAGAGGGGATGTCATGATGCAAAATAATACTGAAAGTCCTAAAACATGTTCTGATCAACTGTTAATGACTTGTATTAATATGATCAAATTGCCTTATAACTCCTTTGTAGCTATTTATAGATCTGTTTTTCATTTGGTGACTAACTGCGTAACAATTTTATGATTTCAAATGAATAATAAGCATGAACTTCACTTTACAGGCTTGTTTTAGGAATGAATTATGCTGGTATACCTGTAAAATACAACAGACATCACAAACAGCTGCAATGATAGATTTGTTCGTCTCATTAAACGGGTTAACGATAATAGGATTTACTAATATTTTTGTGCTATGAAAAAATATCCTCTATGAAGCCTGAAGTGCAGCGCAGCAGCACGAGCAGAGAAACGGATGAAAGCCTCATTCAAAGCATCCTAAAAATAATTTCAGCCTCTTATACTGTACAATTTTTCATTCGGTTCTTCTTTTGTGCATCAGTCTGATGATTTCTGATCAAGTCATGTGCATCATGTTACAACCCTCAGTCAGTCACACATCTCGTTTGGTCCAGATATATTAGTCTTTGATTATACACACATTATTATTTCTCATATACTCATGTAGCACAGTCGTAACACTGCTGTGTTGTAGTCAGAGCTTATTCCAAGTAGATGTCTTCTGGTGGACACGAGACCTCCACAAACTCTTTATAGTACAAATGGAAAGCTTTCCTGTTAAAGAAGACAGAGAAGACACTAATAAACACTTTCTGAGCCAATAAACATAATTATTGAGTCATAGAAGTGTGCAGTTTATTACAGATGCATTATATTGTAGGACTAGATGAGTAAAGTGTGTGAGAAAAGTGCTTGACAAAGCCTTGTTTGAAAGTTTGAAATAACTTTAAAAAGCTTATAGTTTGAAGATTTCACTCAAAGTCAATAAAATGCTATTAAAATGTTGTCTTAAACATTGCTAAAATGTTTAAGCAAGTGGTTAACATGTTTCAGCATGTTTTTAACATAAATTAACATGGTGCTACCAAGTTTTAACACATTGCTAGTATTTTCTATTTCATCTCAGTCAACACGCCACAGTATGGGTCAGCCTCACTAAGGATGAGCTGTCAGGACATAGTATATCAAATTAACCATGGCCCGCGTGCAATCACGGCCTATAAATACAGGTGTGAAGCAGCCGGTGCTTTCTCTTTTTTTGCCTCCTACCTATCGATGAAAGCTGTTTGATGGTAAGATTTCGCTGCGCGTTCTTTTGTTGTATTTGGGTGACCGGAGTTACCCGCGAAGGTTTAAACTGCTGGCATGTGCTTTTTGTAAACAAGCGCGTTGTGAGATTAAAGGAGCCTCTTCGCCCGAGAGGGTGAACGCTAATGTGATTCACGTTTTTCACGTTTAAAATGTAAGGTGAGTATATTTATATTTATAATTATAATTGTATTTATATATGTATTTTCATAGGCATTTCATAAAAAAAACAGCCAAAGAGAGGCCTCTTCACCTGTAAGGGTGAAAGCTACCGAGTAGAGGAGAGCTGTTTGTGATTACAGCGTGGGAGTCTTATTGTAATTCAGACAAAGAGGCCTCTTTGTCTCTGGAGACGAAAGCTATCTAACTGATTCAAGTTTCCTTGTTTTATGATGCAAGAGGAGAACACCACTGGTTTACCCTCTGAGATGCCTGCAGGCAAAGAGCCACTTCGATCTGAACGGGATCCTCAGGAGGAAGGGGTCAGACGTAAACAAGTTCGTAAACGCAAGCATGCAGAAGGGGACATTGGTCGCTTCAGAAGCAAATGCAAGGCATGCAGGAGACCCTGGACACTTTGTTAGAGGCTCAGCAATGGGCTGCAGAACCTCAAGACTTGGGGCTGCCATTATCAAAAAGGCCATGCCGCCACCCTGATGAGCTTTCAGTGGCAGTGTCTGGAGTGTTTGGAAGGGATGAAAATTCTGTGCCTTCAGAACCAGAGTACATCTCTGAGTCAGAAATGGGGGATAGTGCTTCTGAGGCCTCAGAGGCTATTGCACTGGACCCTTCAGACAAAGCAGTGATTTCCAGAGCAGCTGAGCATGCAAAACTGCCTTCCCAGACTGCTTCAACATCAACCTCAGTGTTTGATGGAGGCCCTCAGCGTCGTAAATCAGAGGGGTTGCCAATACTTCCTGATTTTATATCTGAGTTGCAGTCTTCCTGGAAGGCCCCTTGTTCTACGGCATTCCCTAGGACACAGCTTGTCAACCTGGCAGGGGCAGCAACTTATGGGCTTGCTACAGCTCCTCAGATCGGACCCACATTTGCTATGTTGACTGGGGCTATGGCCAGGACTGGAAGGGATGCTACACACCCTAACAAGCATGGTAGAGTAATTGACAGTCAGCTGCGGAAAGCCTATCATGCCTCTGCCTTGTCGGCAAGACTGGCATGCACAAACTCTCTCCTCTTGGTTTATTTAGAGGGTCTGCTGCAGGATTTGTCCTCCACTTTGGCAGAGGAGGAAAACATTCCAGAAACATTGCGAGTGGTTGATATGCTGATCCGAGGAACAAGTGCGCATGCCCAAGCCCTGGGGCAATCCATGGCCAATATGGTTCAAGCACGCCGTCAGGTATGGCATATCTCAAACTAATTTGTTGGATCAAGATTGCATGGCAGTCATTGCAGCCCCATTCATGCCTGGGGAGGTCTTTGGACCCCCTGCAGAAGCAGCCTTGGAGCAGTCTCGTAGAACAAGGGAACTGACTCGATCAGTGGTTAGAGCACCAGCTAATCATGGGCTACGCACATCAGCTGGAAGCAGTAATTGGGCTCGGGCAGAATCATCAAGCCAGGCCTTCGTAGGTCAGCGCCGGTCTGCTGCCCAAGGGGCACCCACAAGACCAAGCCAAGGAGTCCGGCAGTCCGCAGAAGAAGCCATCACTGACGGTTATCAACCTCCGGCCCCACGTTTTTCCAGTCAACATCTCTTCCACTGCACTCAATGTCCATGGGTGCTGAGCACCTTGGAGTTCGGATACAGGCTCCAATTCAAATCCAAGCCAACCCAATTTCAAGGGATTGCTCCTACTGTTTTGAGAGAAGAGACGCAGCGCAGATCTCTGAAAGACAAAGTCTCAGTTCTTTTAGGAAAAGGAGCAAAAACACGCCTGCCCTCGGGATCGATAGGGCAAGGGTTTTATTCAACCTATTTCCTGATTCCAAAGAAAGATGGGGGTCTTCGGCCCATCCGGAATCTCAGGAAGTTCAATCATCATTTAAAGCGACTGCCCTTCCGTATGCTTTGTCTTTCAACCCTTTTAACCTTCATCAGACAAGGGGATTGGTTCACAACAGTGGATCTCCAAGATGCTTATTTCCACATCCCAATTCACAAGGGCCACAGGAAGTACCTCAGGTTCTACTTTCAGGGCAACGCTTATGAGTACAATGTTCTCCCCTTCTTTCTGTCATTGACTCATTCCTCTTCGTCACCAGCGGAATCAGCCAGACTGCATCTTATCTGTCCAGTCAGGGCATTGAGAAGATACATTTCTTGCACACAACAGATAAGGCATACTGATCAGCTGTTTGTCTGTTATGGAGACTCTGTGCAAGGCCAGGCAGTGTCCAAGCAGAGGCTGGCAAAATAGGTGGTCAGGCTGGTAGAGCTAGCCACAGCGCAGGGATGCCTCCTCCAAAGGGAGTGGTGGCCCACTCTACAAGAGGAGTGGCTGCCTCCTGGGCATTGTTTAGAGGAGCTTCTCTGGAGGAGGTGTGTGCAGCAGCTGGCTGGTCATCATCTATGACATTTGCCAAATTCTATCGTCTGGATGTTTCTACGACAAACAGCAGAACAGACATGATCTGCCTTATGTAGACAATATCAAGGTGCTGAAAACCCTCTGATTTAACTGTGTAAATGACAGGAAAACTAATAAATGTTCTGTTAGCATGAATTGGTTTCCTTGAGTTTATTGCCCCGCTTGGGTTTTTCTCCCCTCCTGACCTTATCTGGTACACAGTTGACCCATACTGTGGCGTGTTGACTGAGATGAAATAGAACAAGGGGTTACGTAGGTAACCTAGGTCTGTGAATGAAGTCAACACGACACACGGCATGGTCACTCGGGGAGCATTTGTCACTAGTCGGCAAAAGAGAAACCGCCGGCTGCTTCGCACCTGTATTTATAGACCGTGATTGCAAGCGGGGCATGGTTAATTTGATATACCGTCTCCTGACAGCTCATCCTTAGCGAGGCTGACCCATACTGTGGCGTGTTGACTTCATTCACAGAACTAGGTTACCTACGTAACCCCTTGTTTTAGTGTGTTGCTAACATGTTTAAACACGTGTCTAGCATGTTTTAACATGTTGCTAGTGTGATTTAATACTGCTAGCATGTTTTAACATGCATAAACATGTTTTAACATGTTGCTAACATGATTTCCTTACAAAAATTAATGGTTACTATAGTTAAACCATGGTAACCACAAATTAACCATGGTCTTGCAACACTAATCATAGTTTAACCATGGTATTTGTAGTAAAACTGTGGTTATACAAATGATAATCAATGAGCCAAAAAAACATGGTTACTACATTTTTACTATAATAAAACCATGGTTAATTTTCATAACACATTTCTAGCATGATTTAGCACATTGCTAGCATGTCTTAGCATGCTGCTAGCATGATTTAACATGTTGCGAGCATGTTTTAAAATAAATACTCTATATATGTTATTGTACGAAAGTTTTGATGCCCCTCAGTGAAAGTCTATGGGATCTATTTGTAGTTTTGATCATCCGTTTAATGAAAAACGTAAGTCCGATCAAATAGAAATGATAGCAACCCGAGTCAGACCAGTCTGGAGGTCTGAGCCAAGGTTGGTGGTTGTAGCTTGAAACCTCAGGAGGAGATACTGACTAAATTTAGTCTCAGAAGACAAATCTTAAACAGTAGATCAGTATACTCAAGCTTCGTCAAGCCAGCATTAAACCCAGACTGACCTCACAGACTCTGCGAGCGGTTTGGTGGAGTCCTCAGACACAAAGACGTGACAGGCGAACCTCTCATCCGCTGGATGTTTGGTAATGAAGCCAAAATACCTGTGGAGATACCAGACGTTACATAAAACCCACAGAACTAACGCATTAACTACTGGTTCAAAGTTTGGGGTCGGTATGATGTTTTTATGTTTTTGAAAGAAGTCTCTATAGAGGCTGCATTCTTTGATGACAAAAATATAGTAAAAACTAAAATTGTGAAATATTATTACAATTTGAAATAAGTGTTTTCTATGTGAATATACAGTGCCTTGCGAAAGTATTCACACCCCTTCATTTTTTCATTGTTATGTTGCTGCCTTATGTTAAATTGCTTTAAATTACTTTTTTCCACATCAATCTACACTCCATACGCCATAATGGTAAAGCAAAAACAGGTTTTTAACATCTGTGCAAATGTATTAAAAATAAAAAACTTAAATGATTCCATTGCATAAGTATTCAAACCCTTATCTGGGACAGTTGATTTTAGCTCAGGAGCATACATATTGCTTGTAGATGTTACTTAACCTGTGGCAAATTCAATTGAATGGGTATGATTTGGAAAGGCACACGTCTGAATAAAAGGTCTAACAGCTGAAAATGCATATCAGAGCAAAAACCAAGTCCTGAGGTCAAAGAACTGCCTGTAGAGCTCAGAACGTGATGCATTTTAATTTTCAGGTTTCTTTGATGAACAGAAAGTTCCAAAGAACAGCATTTATATGAAATGGAAATCTTTTGTAACATTATATATGTCACATTTGAACAATTTAATGCATCCTTAATTGCTGAATAAAAGTATTAATTTCTTTCCAAAAAACCTTTTTGACCCCAAACCTCTGAACTGTAGTGATGATGCAAATTAATAATAATAAAAGCATCATCACTGTCAGTAAAAATGGGAATGTTGCCGGTAAACGCTTGACTTACTTCTTGTTTCTGGGATGATAGCCGCAGAATGAGACGTTTTTCAAATGGAAAAAGTGACTATATTGGCTGCTCTGTGGAAACACATTCATAACACAATTACACGACATGTTCTCAAACATACAGCTTCAGTTCACTATTACTGGGACACATACTGAATATTTTTAAAAGTCATTTCAATCTTTTTTTTTTTCTTGGTCCCACTTTATATTAGTTGGCCTTAACTACTATGTACTTACATTGAAATTAATCATTTGATACAATGTACTTATTGTGTACATACTTGTTTTTACATTGTACTTATATTTAAAAAAATACCTAATATATGTAGTTACATCTGTAATTAATTTCTGTAATAACATTTATAATTACACTGTTGACCTATCCCTTACACCTTAACCCACTCTTAAACCTACCCATACCACCCTAACCTGACCCATATCCCACCTCAATAGCAGCAAAAGTGTTTTGCAATACAATATGAACACAATTAATACATTGTACTTATTTTCTGATGTAAGTACATAGTAGTTAAGGCCACCTAATATAAAGTGTGACCGTTTTCTTTTCTAGCCCAGTTCATCTGTACTGATTGATTTCATTATACAGCTAAATATTCAACAAACAACAGTATTATTCTTCATTCCTCACTTGAGTCTTAATTTTTAAGTCTTGAGAATTTAAAAACAGCATGGAGAGAGATGCTTGATGCAAAACCGTGCTTGAAGATGATCATCAAACAAACATTAATGCAGTAGATGTGCTTTTACCATGTCAAAATCATCCTGCACCGTGAGTTTGAGTCCCTTCACGTTTATCTCCAGGACGCAGGATGAGGGAGGATTGTAATGCACCGTCAGCCTCCTGTTCAGCGCAATCTGGAGTCAATCATAAACTATCATCAGTCTAATGAGGAATATATGAAGACCATCATTGTTTCATCTTACATATGCTTGACCCAAGTGTGCTGATTCCCTCACTACAATCAAATAATAGTTAAGATTTATGTATTAGAATCTCAACTTAAATGTGCATCCAGCTGGATTACACAGATAAACAAAATAATAAAATTGATATTAACTTGATACTAATAAATGTGATGCATCGTGTTTATCAGTTAAACATAAATGAAATCGAAAAGAAACAGGTAAGATTGCTGTGCTCAAAAAAGTTATATGGCATAGTTTATTAACTATTTGCATCTTTTTGAATTTATTTAAATATTTTTTTTTTTAAATAATATTTGCCATTTTGAAATATTTTTGAATTTTATAAAATATATATAACATATACAGTTGTGCTCATAAATTTACATGCCCCTTGCAGAATATGCAAAATGTTAATATTTTTTTACAAAATAAATAAATAAATCCCGCTTATTTTGTTAAAATTATTAACATTTTGCATATTCTTCAAGGGGAATGTAAATTTATGAGCACAACTGTATATATGATATTTATTAAAATAGCTCAGAATCAGCATAAATATGTTCATTGTTTAACTGAATTACATTTATACAGTTAAAAATATGAACATGGTTAAAATATGCATGGCTAGCTGTGGAAAAAGCAATATTCAATTAAAATGTACGAGATCAGATAACAAATCAGATTTACAGATGATAATACATAAACCTGGTTATTATGTATTTAAAACACATTCAGTTTATATTAGTACTATTACAGAAATATGACCGGTTTTATTTAATTATGACTGACACATATGCATTAAAACTGTGTAATCAAAATTGATTGAAATTGTATATGCAATTCAAATACATAAATCTTTAATTTAGGCCTAAATATTTTTTGAGTGCACATTTATTTTCATGTAATCAGCATTTTAAACACAGAATAGTGAAGTTTGCCAGTCGCACGTTTCACATGAAACATTATTACTGTAAGAAACACAGTTTTATTTTGTTCATTTAAAATATGCATTGAAATGTGATGTAAATATTATACAGACCTTATGCATCGCTGCACACAAAACATCATTGCCTTTGTGATTCTGCACTTGAACCGAGCCGAGGAATTTCATCGAATATGTCTCCATCCATTCAGAACTTTTTGCTAATGAGATATAAAGACCATACAAACAGTTATGATTTAAGTTATTAAAAGCCAAGTCACATTTGTTTCATGAAATGAACACAATTTCAGCTGTAAAGCAGCTCTAAAAAATGACAGTGTCATTATTCAGCTCACTTTAGTCCAATGGTGTTTCATTTTAATTCAATAACAGAGTTATTGTTGCAAAGTTCATTAGTTATGAAGTGAAGTCAGAAATCAACTCTACAGAAGACAATCGTGTCATTATGTAAAACACAGTGAACTGATTTGCTCTGAATCTCCAGCTCTCACCATCTAAAGTAAGCTCTTGCTCCTTGAAGACCTCAGTGGCGTAATAAGCAGGAAAGATGCCGTGTGCTCCGCTTCTCATGTTGAAGCCCTCGTACCAGTAATCCTCGTCCTGCAGCTCCACCAGCAGAGGGTCGTTAACCTCCAGCTCCAGCTCGTCATCATGACGAGGAACAAACCTGATAAAAACACCTCCATCAGACCAGGACATCCTTGCTTTTCTGTCTGGTGTGCTCTCAGACGGTGAGACTTCTCTCATTTTGTTCCCAGTGACTTACTACTAATAATATAATGAACAAGATACTCAACTTGTATAACTTAAAACATTAAATAAACTTTTTTTTTTTTTTAAATATTAACCAATTTGTATTTTTGCTAATCACTGACACATTTGGGTTATAAAGCAGCATTACTGAGTCATTTCCACCTTTTGAAAATAGTGGTTTAGTCTTTCAGACATCATATTTAAAGGAGTGACATAATTAAAAACAATAATAATATTTGACTACAAACATCTACATTTAGTCATTTAGGAGAGGATTTTATCCAAAGCAGCTTACAAATGAGGACAATAGAAGCAATCAAAATCAACAAAAGAGCAATGATACTCAAGTGCTATAACAAGTCTCAGTTAGCTTAATGCAGTACACGTAGCAAGGTTTTTTTTATTTTTTTTTAAAGAATAGAATTAGAATAGAGTGCTAGAGTTAGAGGGTCAAATAAAGATGGAAGAGATTCTTGAAGATGGTTAAGGTCTCAGCTGCTCAGATTTAGTTGGACAGCTCATTCCACCAGGAGGAACATTTAATGTAAAATAATAACCAGAGGTATCTTTTGATCAGACGTTCCTCCATTATCTATATAAACTGAATTACATGAATTTCTCAGCATGTGAACTTACGGGCTTTCAGACTAATGGGGATGAAATAGTGTAGCACATTATAATTAGCTACTCATGCTTTGCAAGGCTAAATTCACACATTTATGAATTCATATTGCTGAAACTTCAGCAGCTCATTGCCTATTCAAATGATATGTTTGTTTGTTTTTGTCACAAATGGTGCCATTTCCTGAGAATGACTCAGTATCCACTGTTAACAGTAACACATGTGTTTCACCTGTACACAGCTCTGTGCGTCTGTTCTCTCTCTTCTCCATTAATTATGCAGGAAAACAAGCCAAAAGATTCTGTACCTGAAAACCAAAGCAAAGAGTGTGTTTCAGCCTGTCATACAAACACGTTCACATCAGTGCATTATATCAATATACAGTGCATTCTAGTTATGGTCAAATACTGATCTATTCTTACACACTGACTTCCCATCACTGTTATACTTTCTAATTTACATACTAATTGAAGATTTGATACAATTGCATAATTCACCTAGGGAAGCAATCTACGCTGAACAAACTTAACTAAAAGCTAAAGGGTTATTAAGGGCTTTTAAGAATATACAAAAACTGTACTTTGGATTTTTTTTATGTGTATATTGCGATGATATATTGTTATTGATCTTTTTTTTGGAGCATTGTGATATATATGTTTATAAATATAACCACCCCTAATTCTACTCAAAGATTTATACTGATTAAAACAATTTCAGCCAGTATGTTGTTTTAACCGGTATATTGCCCACCCCTTGTAATGATGGCTGCATATGTAATGGTAATAATAATTTAACTTGGTTGATATTTTAACTGAGCTGAGTGCCTCCTAAACCAGCTCTCCAGCAATATCATAGAAAGTTAATTTAGATTTGAACGTGACCAAACGTGGTAATGATCCAGTGGGTAAATTGTTTACTTTGTAACCGATCCATCCATTTCTAGCAGAAAGCATTGTCTCCTCTTCAGAGACATTTCACCTGTATTCACCCTTACCTTTCTCACATTAACACCACACTTGACCTCAGTAAGAACACAAAATCTGCTGATGTGGTTGTTATAGGGTGACTCAAGCAAAAAGATAAATTTTCTCTATTTTGAGCTCATCATTTGTAATACTTTTTGTTTTGTTTTTGTAGTGTAGATTCTTTTCTCATCCAAAGCTTTTCGGGAAGACAGTGCCCCCTTGATTCAAAACGCTCCTGACATCCAGTAATCCCAGGACTACATAAACAAACTGTGACCTGATGAAAGCCCGGTGAGCCACATCACATCACGACTGCCAGAAACAACTGCAACCAGAGTACTGCTCATGTGGAACAATTATACACACTCGTCATCATTCAGTGTCAGCAAAACATGCAGAAAACCTTTTCACAAGCAGAAAACTTTTAGTATCTATAGATTTCATCGAAAGAGAAATATGTATGCTACAGGTCAAACGTTTGGAATTATTAAAAAGTTGTAATGTTTTTGAAAGACGTCTCTTATGTTCTGCTAGGCTGCATTTATTTGATTAAAAATACAATAAAATTGTGAAATAATAGTACCATTCAAAATAGCTGTTTTCTATGTGAATATATGTTAAAATGTAATTTATTGCTGTGATCAAATCTGTATTTTCAGCATCATTACTCCAGTCTTCAGTGTCACATGATCCTTCAGAAATCATTCTAATATGCTGATTCGCTGCTCAGTTATTATCAGTTACTATTGGTCCTCAAGTATCAATAATGATCCTTATCATCAATGTTGAAAATTAATAATATTTGTGTGGAAACCATGATTTTTTTTTTCAGGATTCTGTGATTAAATATAAAAGCTCAAAAGAACAACATTTATTCAAAATAGAAATCTTTTGTAAGATTTTTTTGTAACATCCTTCTCTTCACTCTCTGAGGCAGAAGTCTCCAAACTCATCCTTTCTGATCATCCTACTACTTGTCCACTTGATCCTATTCCATCTCATCTCCTTCAAGCCATTTCTCCTGCAGTTGTACCTGCACTCACTCACATCATTAACACATCCCTTCACACTGGTGTTTTTCCCTCAGCATTTAGACAGGCTCGTATAACCCCACTACTTAAGAAACCCACCCTTGACCCATCTCTTCTAGAGAACAACAGACCGGTTTCCCTTCTTTCTATCATTGCTAAAACACTTTAACAAGCTGTGTTCAACCAAATCTCTGCCTTTCTCTCACAGAACAACCTCCTGGACAGCA
Source organism: Aspiorhynchus laticeps (assembly GCA_023376895.1). Classification (NCBI taxonomy): domain Eukaryota; kingdom Metazoa; phylum Chordata; class Actinopteri; order Cypriniformes; family Cyprinidae; genus Aspiorhynchus; species Aspiorhynchus laticeps. The sequence continues at coordinate 55,036,498 of CM041795.1, forward strand.
ACCAGTCTGGTTTCAGAAGTGGACATTCAACCGAGACTGCCTTGCTCTCAGTTGTTGAAGCCCTAAGACTGGCAAGAGAGGATTCGAAATCTTCTATACTTATCTTGCTGGATCTGTCCACTGCACGGAGTGTCAAACCAGATCCTCCTGTCAACCCTATTGGCAAAGGACATCTCAAGAACTGCATTCCAGTGGTTTGAGTCTTACCTCTCAGATAGGTCCTTCAAGGTTTCTTGGAGAGGTGAGGTATCCAAGTCACAACATCTAACTACTGGGATTCCTCAGGGCTCAGTTCTTGGACCACTTCTCTTCTCTGTCTACATGGCATCACTAGGTTCTGTCATTCAGAAACATGGCTTTTCATATCACTGCTATGCTGATGACACTCAGCTCTACCTCTCATTCCATCCTGATGATCCGCCGATAGCTGCTCGCATCTCAGCTTGTCTAACAGACATTTCTTGCTGGATGAAGGACCATCACCTTCAACTCAACCTTGCCAAGACAGAACTGCTCGTGGTTCCATCGAATCCATCACTTCATCACAATTTCACCATCCAGTTAGGCACATCAACCATAACTCCTTCAAAAGCAGCCAGAAACCTTGGAGTTATGATTGATGATCAGCTGACTTTCTCAGATCACATTGCTAAAACTGCCCGGTCCTGCAGATTTGCTTTATACAATATTAGGAAGATCAGGCCCTTTCTTTCGGAACATGCTTCACAACTCCTTGTTCAAGCTCTTGTTCTGTCCAGACTTGACTATTGCAATGCTCTCTTGGCAAGACTTCCAGCCAGTTCTATCAAACCTTTACAATTAATCCAGAACGCGGCAGCAAGATACATTTTTAATGAGCCGAAAAGAACGCACGTCACACCTCTGTTTATCAGTTTGCACTGGCTACCAATAGCTGCTCGCATAAAATTCAAGGCATTAATGTTTGCCTACAAAACCACCTCTGGCTCTGCACCCCTTTACCTAAATTCACTACTTCAGACCTATGTGCCCTCTAGAAGCTTGCGTTCTGCAAGTAAACATGAATGACGCATTATTGTGCCATCCCAAAGAGGCACAAAATCACTTTCACTGACTTTTTCATTAAATGTTCCCTACTGGTGGAATGACCTGCCCAACTCAATCCCAGCAGCTGAGTCCCAAGCCATCTTCAAGAATCGGCTAAAAACACATCTCTTTCATCTTTATTTGACCCTCTAACTCTAGCACTAGAGTTTGAATAGTAGTGTATCACAGTTTCCATAAAAAAAATTAGCAGCTGTTTTCAACAGATGATTCTTGAGCAGCAAATCAGCATATTAAAATGATTTCTGAAGGATCATGTGACACTGAAGACTGGAGTAATGATGCTGAAAATACAGCTTTACATCACAGAAATAAATTACATTTTACAATATATTTGCATAGAAAGTAGTTATTTTAAATTGTAATAACATTTAACAATTTTACTGTTTTTACTGTATTTTTGATCAAATAAATGCAGCCTTGGTGAGCAGAAGAGACTTTCTTTTTAAAAACACGCACAAAAAAATAATAATTCCAAACTTTTGATTTATAGGCCCGGTTTCACAGAAAGGTCTTAGACTAAGCCAGGATCAGGCCATAGTTCAATTATGACATTTAAGTAATTTTTATACACATGCTTGGAAATAAAACATTACTGGTGTGCATCTTGAGACAAAACAAAGGCACTGATATATTTTAAGATCAGTCAGTGCAAGTTTATTTTAGGTGAAACAGCTCAGACTTGCATTTTAGTCTAGGACTAGGATTAAGCCTTGTCTGTGAAACCGGGGGATAGTGTTCAAATGCTAAAAATATATAAAAGTGCACTCACTGGAGGAGCGTGAGCAGCCTTTCATGAAAACGTTAACAAATTTCCGAGAAAACTGCATGTCGGCCTCAGGCGTGGAGTCCTCTGACAGACACGTCGAAGCGTCCTGTTTGCTCCCGCTTTGTTTTCTTCCCCCGTCTTCATTCTCGTTCTCATCATCCTCATCCTCTTTCTCATGAGCCGACTCGTATGGAGAAGCGACACAGTTATCGTAGATGGTGGCTGAGTCGCTGTCATCACTGTATCCGCGATAACACTCTTTCAAGCTGATGAGCTCCAGCTGATCGTGCTCATCCACGACCAGCGTGTATTTGACCGAATCGTACGAAAGTCCGCTCGCGTCCGAGTTGCTCATGGAGGTCCGCAGCATTCCCGACGAACTCTCGCAATGGGCATGAGCCTCGCCTGCGCCGCAGTCGCTGTAACACAGATCTTCCGCTCCAGTTGCTTCTTCGCCACTACTATCAGGGTCCACAGCGGCCAAAGCGGCCACACAGGAGGAATAGGACGGCGGCTGCAGATCCTGTTCGCTGTACGGAGGGGGAGCTTCGTGGTCAGAGCTGTCTAGGATTACTTGGGAAAGCGCCGGCGTTCTCTCGTGCTCCAGACCCTGAGTACAGCGCTGTATCGGCGTCAGAAAGATCTCCTCCGTTGGCTCAAGCCGGACGTCTGTGTGATAACGGATGCGCTCGCAGTGGCCCGCTTCTCTGTGCACGTCTCTGGCTCTGTATGGAGCTTGAGTGTGTTTGGAGGGGCAGCTGTTGGGTTTGTCGGTCGAGGTGCCGCAGTCTTTCATTTGAGTCCGACTCTGAGCTGGCTGGTGCTTCTCCTCGTCGCTCAGACATGTGTGTTCACGAGATGGCATCAGTTCACCTGGTTGCAGGAGGATCGTGCACAAAAAAGTGAATTGAGAGAGCATCAATCAAGTCAATGCACACACACACACAAGCACACATAAATATGGCAGTGCACATGAATTATTCTGTTAAAATTAAGTTTTGACCCTAGTAAAAAAGTCAAATATTTAAAATATTTTTATTTAATTCTAAGTATAGTTTAAAATCTATTATTTTGCTGACATAGCGCTCAAGACTTACTGATATAAAAATTGTAATTAAACTTTATTTGGAGTGCAACTTGTGCACAATGCACAATTCTTAATATTAAGCCTAAAATGTGTTTTAATGTCACTATTGATGAGGATTGTATGATCTTTGAATAATATCGGTCTTTAAATGCAAGATATTTAAATTGTAGCTACCTGAAGTAGGCAATACTTGCAATAGTTCCACTTTAGCACAATCAAATATACTTCAGTTTAACTTTAGTTGCACTTCAGCACTACTTCCGCACAATTAAAGTGCATTGAGTACAAAATTAGTTGTAGTTCCACGTTAGCACAATCAATCAATTCAATTCAAGTTTATTTGTATAGCGCTTTTCACGATACAAATCGTTGCAAAGCAGTTTTACAGAAAATAAAAGTTTCTATTTTAATGTTTCTACATTATATTTAGTAGTTTATCAGTGGTGACTATGTCAAGTTGATGTCCATATGGCAGAAATGTACAGTAAAATTAATGCGGTTAGTTAATGACATGTAATCAAACAGACGGTGAACACTAAAATATACTTCAGTTTATCTTTAGACTTCAGCACTACTTCTGCACAATTAAAGTGCATTAAGTATAAAATTAATTGTTCCAATTTAGCAGACATTTAGTATACAAGTTTAGTATACTAAAAATACAATTGAAGGGTATTTTTTATTAAGTACGTACTGTAAATATGTAAAGGTATTTGTAGTATACTTAGCCTGAAATAAATGTATTTCAAATACATTTTATTATATTTATTTTGGTAACAGTCTATTTTAAGGTGTCATTGTTACACGTTACATGCACGTACTATTATAATAACAATAAATTATACATAATTACATGCAAGTAACCCTAAGCCAAACCCTAAACATAAACCTAACCATATAGAAAGTACATGTAGTTAATTAATATTACTCATGTACTTAAATGTATAATTACACTGTAACAAGGACACCTTAAAATAAAGTGTAACCTTTATTTCTTACCAGGGGAGATCAGTGGTAATAGTCTACTAACATGCTGACTAATAAAAAATAAAATGGCTTTGTTTGTTTTTGAAACAGACAGACCAAGATGTTAGTTATGGCTATGTGACCCATTGTTTGACTAAAGTGCACATGCAAACATGTTTTTGTAGATGACTCAACTAAACCGAATTCACATGACCACAGTTGGCAGCAAAACATGACTGGTCTTTTGTCATTGAGACAACAAAGCAAGGGAGGTTTGGCACACAGAGAGCTAGCCGACAATCTGTCAAATTACAGACAAAATTAACAGCAAAATGCAACAACAAAAAAAAAACCCCACACTTTTAAAAGTACACCTTTGACAAATGCGCTTAATCACACTGATTTTGCACTTGGAGTGTACTTCAAATCATGAAAGGATATATTTAAAAAAAAAATACTTTGCAGACAATATAATATATCAAAAAAAAAAAAAGAAAGTCACCTAAGTGTATGTGAAGAGAGACACTTTCATGACTATGTTTCTTAACACACTTAAGTACACTTTTAAAAATTGCAGTTTGTAATGTTAAATATTTTACGCAAGTATGTATAAAATGGTAGTTTTAATAAGTTTTGATGTGCTTTAAAGAAGCACACTTATTTTGATGTGTTGACTACAGGCACATTTAAAGTACTTGATTATATTTTAATTGCAGTGTGTTGTGTTATTTTATTTTACATTTAAGGTTAATATATTTTAAATGTACTAAATTGCAACTTTATGTGTAATTACAAATATATTTAAATGCATTACATACAAGTTACATACAATAGAAGTTAAGCATATTTTAGTTGATCATAAATGCTTGTCAGTACATTCAGCAGTACTTTAACCATATTTCAAATACAATTGAAATAATTATGAAATTACATATAAAGATGTACTTAAGTTGGTTAAATATGACTAAAGTTCAGCTAATTGCAATTATTGGTAACCCTTCACAATAAGGTTCATTAGTTAACATTAGTTAATAACATTAGTAAACATTAACTAAGAATGAACAATACTTCTACAGCATTTATTAATCTTAGTTAATGTTAATTTCAGCATTTACTAATGCATTATTAAAATCACAAGTTGTGTTTGTTAACATTAGTTAATGCACTGTGAACTAACGTGAATAAACAATGAACAACTGTATTTACATTAACTAACATTAACAAAGATTAATAAATAGTGTAATAAATGCATTGTTCATTGTTTGTTCATGTTACATTAACTAGTGTTAAATGACAATTATTATACATTTAAACTACAATATATTTTCATTAAATTGTAATTAAATTGCAGTTAAGCGTCTGAACACATTACATTCAGTTCATACTTAAATATATTCCTTTAAGGTATTTTATTTCGGTAAATTTACAAATGTTGTATAGGTCTTGTTGTAATTCTGTTTCTAAACACTTTAAGTAGAGAACACTGTTGTTTCTGCTGTGATGTCTTAAGCACACACTCGTAAACGAAGATCTCTACACTCACCTGTTTTAAGAGGCGGCAAGGTCTGGGAGATTTTCTGCTGCCAGCTGTACTTCTTCGCTAATGAGTTGTTGTTCAAAGTATCCTGTTGATGAGATGCAACAGACAGGTTTTTAGCATAATAATATAGAGATTCTGCAGTATACAGTATGCAAACTGTGCATAGCATATTTTTCTGTATACATGGCACTGAGTACTGATGAACCAGAGGTAATATCAATCTTTTATTTTAATCTTTCACATTATTTAATCAGACCCAGGGGTTCGCTGAGTTTTCATACAAATACACAAATATGTCCAAATTTGACCTGCTGGTGGCGCTAGACGATTTCAGTCAGATAACTTATATTTGCCAGCAGGAATTTTCAGACTTTTACCAAATAAGCAAAGCACAGGAACAAAATGCACAAATCTGCTCAGGGTTGAAGTTATGGGCGCCACCCTAAACCCTTTCTGGCACACAAAATCGAGCACTCAGTGAATAACACAAGAGTTTTCAGTAAGTGAGGTGCATTTAAATCCAAATGACTTTCCTCTCTTTCTCCGATTCTTTCTCACTCTTCATACCTCTTACAATAAAGTCCACTCTTTTGCTCCATACTGACCCATATTAGCATTCTCCACACAGACCATCAGCTTTAAATCATTCCTCCAACATAAAAGCATGTGTAAAGTAACAGATTACAGAAACTCTTGTTATAGCTTTTCTCAGGACTTGTGCTTTTTGTAGTTTTAAAAGCTGTACTTTTACCGTGCCATTTCCCCCCCAACTGTGCTCGCTACTAATCATCCTAAAAAAAACATAACCAACAACTGACACTAAATAAGCACCTGTATTTATTGTTGTGTGGAGTAGGCACTGTTTGGAACGCTGTCTGTTTCTGCTCGTGTTCAGCTGAGAGCGCTCGCTCACAGCATTCATTCAAACAGATAATGACAACCAAATATCAAGCCACTGAATAACACTGAAGCGCTCATACTTTATTGTGCACTGGGGCCAAAGCACTAACTAGCTCAGATACAGGACTGTGTTCTGGAAATAAGACCTTTGTGGAAAAACAAGACCAAAGTCGCTTCTACGCTTCCTAATATTTTATCTGGCAAAGACATTAAAGGGAATGTGAATTACAGTATGTAAGCTACATTTTTAAATTGCATTGTGCAGTGTTACAAGGTACAACTAAATTGTTTTGGGAAGTAATAGGCCTAGTACTTTTACTTAAGTATAATATGAAGAGTTTATTTGCAAAAACAGATAACTGTTTTTTTTTATTTATTTTTTTTTATCATGTTTATTTTTATATGTTTTTATTGTTTATTGTGTTAGTTAGCTGTATTTTTTTTTTGTTATTTTAACTTAATCCAAATAACCCAACTGCAGTTTGATTGAGATTAATTGGAAAGCACAATGAAAAAACATGATTTTTGAAAATAGTTAAAAACAGAGTTATGTTTTTGCAAATGAACTCTTCATATGATTTTTCAGTATGCTTTCCATCCTTGAATAAAAGTACTCCTCGATAAGCACTTTAAAAGTTTGAAAATATTTAGATACTTTCATATCAATACAAGTTGATTAATCACATTTTAAGTTTACAGTTGTTCTTTAAATCTTATATCATTTGCCTTTTTTATTTTAATTTAAGGATGTCTTTTTGAAATTGAACTTTGTCAAGTACCTTGTGCTTTAGTGGCCTGAAATTACTTCTCAGATGTTTTTTTGTGTATAACACACACACACACACACACACACACACACACACACACACACACACACACACACACACTCACACACACACACACACACACACACACACACACACACATCTATATACTGAAATGCCTTTGATTTGATGCATAACACTTATTAAATTATTATAAATAATATTAGTATGTTTATGATTACACAAAATGGGTTTAGTGTTCTGTAATTATAATGCCGTCCAGACAGAATATTTTCTAGACTGTTCTGACCATTAATGATCAAATCCTTGGTAAATACTGTCTCTCAAGTCATTTTACGTTCTGTAGGATTGTGCATGACAGAAACAGATGATAACATCCTGGCATAAGTGTGCTTGATAGTATTAAATGTGCACTTGTAGTAGTGTAGATCAGTGTAAAGTTGTACTTGCAGATAATATAAGATACACTTACATATATTCCTTTAAAGTATATTATTTCCACAATGAGCACTCATTTTAAACATATGCTAAAGTATACTTATTTTTTACAAGGGCAAAGTGAGAGAGTTATAATTAGTCATTCAAACATCAAATCCATTTACACTAGTTGTAAAATTGAGTGCACTATTTAAACATTACTTCATAATATTTAGTTTTGCACTGTCAATAATGCATTTTCTTTCCTGAAATGTTTTAGGATGCACTGCTTCTCTTGCCTCATCAGGTGTGTATCTATAGTCATATATGAATCTGTTTATTACCTGAGTCCGCGGCACCTGTGGGAATAAGTTGAGAGTGGTGGGTCTTTTTGGACGGTAGGTATCCATGCTGACAGGAACAGCAGAGTCCATTGATGCTTTACCGTCGTGTCGACAAGCCACTCTCTGGCTCCTGTGGGCAGCATCAGTGAGATGTGAAGGATGTGTCTCTGCCTGGATCTGACCCGCTGCGCCTGCCTCCACCTCGTCCAGGCCGCTATTGGGTGCCTGGATCACATGATCCTGCAGGGATTGCAAAGACCGGCTGTCAGTTAGAGAAGAGAGTGAATGAGAGAATAAGAGAGGGGAGATGAGGGCCACTGACCGGACCATTAGAGCAAGCAATGACATCAGACTCGGTGAAGCCGAGAGAACAAGAGACGGGGAGGGGTTTGGTACAAAGACTATTCATACGGTGTTTACTCTCTGCATCACAATGAGACTCATTAACACGTACAGCTCGGCCTGCTCTCAGCTGCGGCTCTGTTTGAGGCAAACCTTTGCAAGATTTTGATTTGAGATTTTTGATTTCTGTTTATTATGTATTTTGGTGTAATTGACCAATAATTTGCATCAGTTCAGTGGGCTGGGAAACATAACTTGCCACAAATGTAATGAAGCCCATAAGCTGGATGCTGAAAATTCAGCTTTGCATCACAGGAATAAATAACATTTTAAAGTATGTTCACATAGAAAACAGCTATTTTAAATTGTAATAATATTTCACACTATTACTGTTTTTACTGTATTTTTAGTTTAAAAAATGCAGCCTTGATGAGCCTAAGTGACTTAAACATTAAAATCTTACTGAAACCAAACTTTGGAGATATAGTTGGAAACAGGGCCGTAGCTAGAGGATTGGGGGCCCCCTGACAAAATATTAATGTGCCCCCCCCCCACACACATATCATATACTGTACAATATACAAACATGGAATCAAATTGCATGCTTTTTTGTGGTTTTCATAATATCTCAGTTATACAAATAATAAAATATTAGAATTATTCACAGAACATGGGCCTATATAGTATAATTCCTGGATTTTGTGGGGCCCCTAGGATTGTCCCCACCTTTCACCCCACTAGCAACGGCCCTGGTTGGAAAATCAAACAATTACAGACAAGTCTGAGGCAGAACATACCACTTTCACACAAACAAACACACCTACGAGCCAACAGCATTTCCACTCTACAATAATAAGAAGAAGAAAAAAAAGAAAGAAGTGTAACTCATTCCATGCCAATAAGTATTAGATTATTTTATTTTAAAAAGTAGTGCAATAACATAGTGTGTTACTTTAGTATTTATTAACTACTATTTAAGGCTAAATCAGCAAACATGCATTGCATGCCAGTGTGATTAATAACCACCCATTAAGGACTTCACTCTATTGCTGAATGCCTTTTTTTTTAATTGGTCTGTAATGCACCACACAGTTTTTGTGGACTCTGCTATTTTATTCATGGTCCTACAATCCATTTACACATAATTTGTTATTTGTTTCCTGACCATAATCCTTTCTACTTGAAATGTTTTGTTGACTGACTAGAACATTTCCACTAGATGCTGTTCATGAATGTGACTCACAGTCACTCACTAGCGCCACCTGGAGGTGTAATGATGTAGTGCACAGGAAGGTCACTTCCCAAACAGAGAAATCAGTCAATAATGATAATTATTAATAAAAGTAAAAAATCTAATTTAGAACAAAAGTACAGAAAGGTGGGATGGATTGTAACTGGCAGTGTCTGTTAGATCAGTGGTCCCCAAACTTTTTTTCATGCCCCCCCCCCCCACATACACATATGGTAATCTGAGCCCCCCCCCCAAAAAATATATATATTTATACACGCCCATATACAGGTATATATAATGTCAAATGTGCATTTCTAAGAGACAAAAAAATTAATTATTAAATATGTATATGCAATAATAATATTTTTTTTTGTCTCTTAGAAATGCACATTTGACATTGAGTTGACAGTAGTAGTTTGAGTTAGGATGCAGATGTACATTCATGTTCAATATCACAATCAGTAACATCTGTAAAAATTGTAACAACCTCCTTTTTTATATGGTGAAAGTTAATTTTTCTGACTGTTTGAGTTTTATTAAAATTAACCATTGTTCGTCCATAGTAGCATATATTTACATCATGATAACCAGAGTTAAAACCACACATATAGCACCTCAATACTGTGGTAAAAATGCAACTATATGGTTTCTAGGTAGCCTATTTATATGTAAAACAGTAGTCTAAATACATTTATTATAAATGCACAAACAAGCTTAATCACAAATATACTGTAATTACATTCCATTACTCCTTTAATACATTTAATACACGTCTACATTAATATAATAAATTTGAAATAAATACCCCACATTTCTGCCACAATACCATGGTGCAGTTAGTGTTACTACAGTAAATCCATGGTAAACGATGGCGATTTGTAGACTGAAAGGTTGGGAACCACTGTGTTAGATGATGTTCAGTAATATTTCACAGGTTAAGCGAGATCTTTTCTCACCTTGATGTCAGAGTCGTTGTGCCTGTACCTCAGTGTAAATTCATCCTTGATTTCTGTGATTTCAGACAGGTCCTCATCTTCAAATCCTTCCAAGCCTATGTCATGGGTCAACCTGTAAGAACCACAGCAGGTATTGATCAAGGGGGCGCTAATGGGCTGTTTGTCTCTTTGTTTTTAAATGTACTGCACAATATACTGTTGTGAAAAATAAGTGTGCTTAGCTGTATTGAATGTGCACTTGTAGTGTACTTCAAATCAAAAAAGTTATTTTTCAAAAACTGTACTAACAGATAATTTAATGTACATAAAATAAGAGGTCACTTAAGTGACTTAAAGAGAGACACTTTCAAGACTGTTTCTGAACATACTTAAGTACACTTTTAAAAAGTGACCTTTGTAACAATGTTCAATTGAAAGTTTTAATTTAAAGTTAATTTTAAATCATTATGTTTAAATAATCTTAAAGTACACTTATTTTGATGTGTTGACTCTAAAGCACATGTAAAGCACTTGATTATTATTTTAACTGTAGTGTGTTATCAGTATTACATTTAGGCTATATTTTAAGAGTACTGAATTGCACCTTCATCATTACAAATTATAAAAATATTTAACTACATGACATCCAAGTTTCAGTAGAAATTACATAAAACTATATTAACACTTATTATTATGGTAACACTTTATTTTAAGGTGTCCTTGTTACATATGTTACATGTACATACTATTATAATAACAATTAATTATGCATAATTACATGCAAGTAACCCTAAAACAAACCCTAATCCTAACCCTAACCATTTAGTAAGTACATGTAGTTAATTAATATCACTCAGTACTTCAATGCATAATTACACTGTAACAAGAACACCTTAAAATAAAGTGTAACCTTGCTCGTCAGTACATTCAGCAGCACTTTAATCATATTTCAAAGACAACAGAAGTAATTATGACATTACATATAAATATATACTTAAGTCCTACTTAAGTGGGTCAAAAAATCACTCTTAATTTACTTTGATGTTATTTAAATTGAAACTATAATATATTTTCATTTAATTGCAATTAAATGGCCAAAACATTACATGCAGTTCACACTTGAGTATGTTCTTTTAAAATATATTGCTTCCATAATAAGTACTTATTTTAAATGTATGCTAACTTCTGTTTCACAAGGGTGTTCTTCTATTAAACGTTATTCTTGTATACAGGCTCTGTATTAAGCAGTACATAAAGTAGGCTCCTGATTCTGCATGAAAAATGTTTCAGTTGCTGCATGTAAAATGTTGTTTATTTGGCAAATAGAAAGCAAACGATGCATGAAGTTATACCAATGTAATATTTCAGTTTTTTTTTCTTTTTTAAAAATGTGCAAAGTTATTACAAATCAGTTTTTTTCTTTTGCATTATAAGGTTTGGATGGTATATTGATGTGCAATTTTTTTTTTAAAGCATGTTATCGTAAGGATGAGACAACAAAATGTGAAAAAAATAATATGGTGAACATATATTTTTTTAATTATCTGAATGCATTCATGGCAGGAAGCAGTGACTTGGCAAACGTCACAGGTCACCTGACAATGTCACCATGATGGATGTAGTTTATCCGCATTGTATTTATACTCCACACATGCATGCTTGAATCAGCTCTCATTAAAGACAGCATCTATGATTTCAGAACAGCTTGTGTCTCTATGTGGCATGATAGAGCTCATGGTGTGCAACATGCACATTCTCAGCAACTTTCAAAATAAAAGTCTTTTGTCACAGCATCAGTCTGACATTGCAATTAATAGAATCTGTATTATAACATGCACTATTTAAAAAGACAACAGGTGAAGACAGAATTGTGCCCATAAAGTAACAGCTGGCAAAGGACAAGAATTCCATTGCGATACTGAAAATAATATTGCATACAAATTATTAAAAGATCCTTGGCATAACAGAGTGTTGCTATGCAACAAAAATAATGATCTGCTACGGATGCTGCATCTGCTGCTCATCAAAACACATGCACTAGAACAGAAACATTTGATATATTCTACCACTAAAAACACAAGCTTGAAGAGAAAATAAGCTCATACCATTTCTCCCATTGCTCCTCTGTCCATTCCTCTTTGCCATCACCGTTGGAGTCCATTCTGTGAGCAGTGCAGCATGGGATTGTGTTGACATCTAGTCAAAGCTCAGCGCCTGCCATTCGAGCCGCTCTATCTGAAGTCAGTTTAGACTGATTTCAAATGTCAGCAGCACATGTGGCTCCAGCATCCTCATATGTGGTGTAGAATAATGAGGTCTTGATGATTGCTGCATTTTTCTCACTGTATCTCTCTGCCCTTGCTCATGTGTTCACCTGCATCCTCGCTGGGCGATCTACCACCGGATCACAGACAAATACAAGCAGAAATGGCAAAATAAAAGCTTTGCAGAGTCAGATGCTGCATGACAGTGTCCTTCTGCTGATACATAATAATAATCATGCAGTCCATCCAATAGCAGTCGTGTGTTTTACAACATCACCCCTCCTCTCTGCTTCTTGTCTCCAATGTCGCCCATCCCCCATCTCTCTCTCTCTCTCTCTCTCTCTCTCTCTCAGTGTGTGTGTGTGTGAGAGAGATACAGTATGAGGTGTTATATTGTATATGTGTGGGTGCAACCAATTCATAACCACTCTTCAAGGCCAAATAGTAACACACTGTAGAGAGAAACCGAAATAACCTTTAAACTATTTGGAAATGATAAGAAAGTAAACAATATATGACACTATACATTATTAAAAATAAAGGTTCCATAGAATAACCATTTCGGAACCTTTGGAATCTTTCTGTGATCAGTTTTTTTAAATGAATAGTTAACCAAAAATTAAAATTAGCTGAAAAATACCTCACTCTCAGGTCATCCAAGATGTAGATGAGTTTGTTTCTTCATCAGATTTGGAGAAATGTAGCATTGCATCAGTGTCTCAGCAATGGATGCTCTGCAGTGAATGGGTGCCGTCAGAATGAGAGTCCAAACAGCTGATAAAAACATCACAATAATCCACAAGTAATCCACACCACTCCTGTCCATCAATTTCTGTCACTTCTGGCCAAACTATGAATCCATAATCAATAATAACACTTAATCCAGTGAAAAAGTGCATCCTCTGTTGTCACCAACATCCACCCACATATTTGTTTTGTACTGTTTTTGCTCATAAACTGTGCTTGAATTGTGCATATTTCTCTTCTGATTCAGGTAAGATGACTTTTTCACTGGTGAAAGCAATATGAGTTATGGAGATGTTATTTAGCCGGAAAAAAATGGTTTAAAATTAAAATGTCTTGAAGATGGATTTCTATCTCACAAACACGCAGACGCAGCTGTTGTCTTCTCAAGATGTTAATTGATGGACTGGAGTGGTGTGTGAGCGAGATATGAGGTGTTATATTGTATGTGTGTGGGTGCAACCAATTCATAACCACTCTTCAAGGCCAAATAGTAACACACTGTGGAGAGAGAAACCGAAATAACCTTTAAACTATTTGGAAATGACAAGAAAGTAAACTATATGACACTATATATTATTAAAAAATAAAGGTTCCATAGAACAACCATTTCGGAACCTTTGGAATCTTTCTGTGATCCGTTGTTTTAAAGCAGGGCTGTCCAAACTTTTCCTAAAGGGGGCCGGATTCGACGATGTGGAAACACTGGGGGCCGGATTCGACACTGGGGGGCAGATGCTTCTCCCTATACATACATACATACATACATGAGAGTAGCTTGAGTTGACAGTAGCAGTAGCTTGAGTTTTGTTGAGGATGTAAAAATCTGTAAATATCTTGTTTTTAAAGCTTTAATAATTATAACATAAAGTGGCTTTATGGTATTTAGTCTATTAACACATTTACTTGGTATAGAAAGCACAAAACTGCTTATATCAAAAATGTCTGTAATTTGACCTATACTTTTAGGCTACATTACATTCAATTGGCCTATATGTCTACATTAATAATATAAGAAGATATAAATATGCAACATTTCTGCCACAATACCACAGTTACTGTTATTACAGTAAATCAATTGTAAATGTTGGTGATTTGTGGATTGAAATGTATTCTTACAGCATTGTTGTCGCACAATGTTTGTCCTATTTTCCGCGTTAGTGTTGTTGAGAATGTCAGCGCTGTTTCATCTGCCTTTGACATCTGTGGTTTGTATGGAAACCTCTGCTCCAAACTCAAACGCTTCTCACAGCGCTGTCTAACGTACGGTGCCCGGGAGGGGCCGTCTTCGGTTCACTTAGTTTTGTCGTGGCCACGACATATTAATTCGTGGGAACGTCATATTAACCCGTGGGAACGTGATAATATGTCGTGGCCTCGAGATGTTATGTTGAGGGAACAACATAATTTTAGTAGACCTAAATTTAATAATAAAAGTAGGCTACCATAAAATTATTATTATTAATAATAATAATAATAATAGCAATAGTAATGGTAATAATTTAATAATTGGAAATGCCAAATCCTCTCGATATCACTGATAGCTGATGTTTTTTTTTTTTTTTTAAGATATCTCTGCTATCGTCCATATACATGGTGTCATAGCTCATCGTCTGCGCAACTGGAGTAGCCTAGGCTATTTCACACGTATAGTGTGAGCACATGAATCGTGAGCTTTGGCTTTACATCGCGTGCGATCTGAGGAGCGTCTCGCTACAGCCCACAAGATCCAGGGGGCGTGGTTGGATCCAGATCCAACTCCTCCCACCTTACATATACCTAAACCTACCCATCTCCACCCCCTGATCCCTAAACCCACTTCATCTCCACCCCTAAACATACCCATCTCCACCCCCTGATCCCTAAACCCACCCCATCTCCACCCCTAAACCTACCCATCTCCACCCCTAAACCTACCCATCTCCACCCCCTGATCCCTAAACCCACTTCATCTCCATCCCTAAACCTACCCATCTCCACCCTCTGATCCCTAAACCCACCCATCCCCACCCCTAAACCTAAACATCTCCACCCCTAAACCTACCCATCTCCACCCCCTGATCCCTAAACCCACTTCATCTCCACCCCTAAACATACCCATCTCCACCCCCTGATCCCTAAACCCACCCCATCTCCACCCCTAAACCTACCCATCTCCACCCCTAAACCTACCCATCTCCACCCCCTGATCCCTAAACCCACTTCATCTCCACCCCTAAACCTACCCATCTCCACCCCCTGATCCCTAAACCCACCCCATCTCCACCCCTAAACCTACCCATCTCCACCCCTAAACCTACCCATCTCCACCCCCGATCCCTAAACCCACCCCATCTCCACCCCTAAACCTACCCATCTCCACTCCCTGATCCCTAAACCCACCCCATCTCCACCCCTAAACCTACCCATCTCCACCCCCTGATCCCTAAACCCACCCCATCTCCACCCCTAAACCTACCCATCTCCACCCCCTGATCCCTAAACCCACTTCATCTCCACCCCTAAACCTACCCATCTCCACCCCCTGATCCCTAAACCCACCCCATCTCCACCCCTAAACCTACCCATCTCCACCCCCTGATCCCTAAACCCACCCCATCTCCACCCCTAAACCCACCCCATCTCCACCCCTAAACCTACCCATCTCCACCCCTAAACCTACCCATCTCCACACCCTGATCCCTAAACCCACCCCATCTCAACCCCTAAACCTACCCATCTCCACCCCCTGATCCCTAAACCCACCCCATCTCCACCCCTTAACCTACCCATCTCCACCCCTAAACCTACCCATCTCCACCCCTAAACCTACCCATCTCCACCCCCTGATCCCTAAACCCACCCCATCTCCACCCCTAAACCTACCCATCTCCACCCCCTGATCCCTAAACCCACCCCATCTCCACCCCCTGATCCCTAAACCCACCCCATCTCCACCCCTAAACCTACCCATCTCCACCCCTAAACCTACCCATCTCCACCCCCTGATCCCTAAACCCACCCCATCTCCACCCCTAAACCTACCCATCTCCACCCCCTAGATGTGGATCCAACCACGCCCCCTGGATCTTGTGGGCTGCAGCGAGCCCTACTTGTGCGATCTGCTCGTACAGTGTGAGTTGGTACCTTCATGAAATCGCACAGTGGGTAGACTGAGTACAGTAGAGACACTTTCTGCTTTTTTCATCACTACACAAAAACTAGAAGCTGAAATGAAGTGATTTTTCACATGATATTTATTTTGCTTGTGTACTAAAATATCATAAATTGATAATAGCCATAAAGTAGAGTTGAAACAGTAGCATGGTAGAGTTGAGACACTCATTCTTAATGATCTAAAGCTGGCTAACCGTTTAGTGCAAATGTAATAAATTACAAAATTACAGTTGAAAAATAAATGTATTTATTTGCTTTATTTAATTCAGATTCAGTTAAACAAAACAGGAACACATATTTAGCACTACAAAAACATATGGCAAATAGTGCAAATGTATACTGGAGTAAGTATGGTGACACAAAATAAAACGTGGCGATTTTCTAAGCGGATAAAAATGATAACTATAATGTGTGGCGGAAGAGCACTTCCAGCACTTGACCTCGGCGAGTAATATCATCACTCCCTCTCGCTCTCCCTGATAGTGATAGTGCAGGCCACGTTGGTTGTATTGACGGAAGAGGGAGAGGGAGTGATGATATTACTGCGCCGAGGTCGAAGTGCTGCGAAGTGCTCTTCCGCCACACATTATAGTTATCATTTTCATCCGCTTAGAAAATCGCCACGTTTTATTTTGTGTCACCATACTTACTCGTGTAACTACTCATGTAAACGTCTTTAAATAGGGAAAACATGGAAGTGTTTGGTGGCTTCTAAATTCATCCCAGTTTGGATCCTAAGAAATGAATGGTGCTAAGCTAAACGCTAGCATAGTGGTGCCGCGCGCTAGAGCGATTAAGTGCACGGACTGAGACGGGAGAGGTACATATCAACTCGTCTAAATTGAGGGAAGAACATATTGGAATATGGAAAAACGGTGGCGTTTTCCTTTAAATACTTTGTTGACTGTCTGATGTAGTCTCAGCCTCAGACGTCACGCCCACGGACCGTTGGCTAAACGTCTGATGCATATGGCACACTTTTCTGGAAACACTTCAGTAATGTCGAAGTCGTCATCTGACTGGTTGAATTAAACCGGATTTCCGGGAGACGCGAGTGTCGCGTTTATTTTCGGTCCGCCGGGAAACAAAGATGTCGTGGCGCCAAACTCCCTCACGAAAGAAGAAAGCCGTCGTGTTTACAAATGTGACGACGAGCACTTATCAGGATCAACTAAACACTGGATTTTCAAAAGTATGTGAAATATTTAAAGTTCGCGGCATAGAATCTTTAAAATACATCCGAGAGTTTCACACACAGGTCTGTTATTGTGGAGACATTTCCACGCCCCGAAACGTGACGCTGAACGAAACGAACTGTGATTGGTTGTTTGACATGTCGGTCAAACGGCCTCGTGGGCGGGCCTTGGCCAATGAAAGCAGACATCTATTCCAGACCTTCAGCCGTCAGTCTGAAGGTCTGGCTACGTGAGACTAGTCTGATGAGTGACTGTAAGTCGCCTGCCACCTAGAGGTGTAATTATGTAGTGCACAGGAATGTCACTTCCTGAACAAAGAATTGCTAAACAAGTTATTTATTCAGATTCAAAAGATTCACTGGAAATACGAATAACACATTAATAACACAAAAAGGACAAAAGAAAAAGAAACAAGTCAAATTTAGAACAGAAGTACAGAAAGGTGGGATAGATTGTAACTTTAAACAGCCGCTTCTGGCTAAAGCCCATAATCTATAATAACGCTTCCTCCAGTGAAAAAGTCCATCTCCTGTTGTCTCTCACATCAAAGTCCAGCCATATATTTGTTTAGAGCTGTTTTGGACTGTTTTTGCATCTATCAGCTGTTTGGACACTGCAGAGGATCCACTGGTGAGCAAGTGATAGAATTCTACATTTCTCCAAATCTGAAACAAACTCATCCTAATCTTAGAAGGCTTGAGGGTGAGGACATTTTCAGCTCATTTTCTTTTTTCTTTCTTTTAAATGAGTTAAGGTTGTTTATTGGCATTGATGGTTCCATGACGAACCTTTAACGTTCATGGAAACTTGATTGCACAAAAGTTTCTTTTGATAATTAAAATGTTCTTGACACTAAGGATATTTTAAAAATGGTTCTCTGTTCATGCTTTTGGAACTTTATGTTTAAGTTAAGAACACTTTAATCTGAAGAGCTGTCTCCACTATAAAGAACCTTTGTCCAATAGCAAGGTTCAATGAATGATAATGATTCTCCATGGAACCATATACAAATAAAAAAACTTAAGAGTGTTATTTTGCACACAGTAGTTATAAACCACACATGCTGTTGGTGAAGTGAAGCAGGTAAGTTAAATGTATTTTTTCTATCATTTAAAATACGTTGATGTGTAAAAAAAAATTAGTCCCATATATCCATAGGAAAATAATCAAAAGAATTCTGCAGGAACTTGTAGGATTTCTCTACGAAATAGTTTGCGTCAGGTTCTCATTCCTCCAACAGAGGGCCCCGGGCTCCTCACAGCAGTGTTGCCAAGTCCGCGGTTTTCCCGCTGAATTGGGCTTCTTTAAAGGGATAGTTCACTTTGAAATTAAAATTTGGTATCTATCAGCTTACCCCAAGGGCATCCAAGATGTAGGTGTCTTTTTTTCTTCAGTAGATCCAATTTTGATGTTTTTAGGTCAAACCGTTCTAGTCTGTCAGTCATATAATGGCAGGTATAGGTCACTGTCTCTATAAGAGGGAAAAAGAACATGCACAGAGAAATCCAAATTAAACAATTCCCCATCGTAACTACACATTGATGGCCTAAGACACGAAACGAGCAGTTTGTGTGAGAAAACGAACAGTATTTATATCGTTTTTTACCTCTTGTACACAACCATGTCCAAGTGATCTGAGTGCACACGCATCCGGTGTGTGATGTGTGTGTGCACGCGCTCTGGCTCACGCTGCATTCACACGGGGCGTCGGCGTCAACGCTTGACGGAGGGCGTGTCTGAAGCGTGGTGCTGACGCGCCGTCATAGTTACAACAACCAATCACATACTTCTCTGGTGTTGCATGAACGGGATTGGGTATTTGCATGAGGCGATCTGATTGGCTGACGCCTCCGTTGGCGCTTGAAAAGTTGCGTCAGCACCACGCTTCAGACACGCCCTCCGTCAAGCGTTGACGCCGTGTGAATGCATGCCCTTGGGGTAAGCTGATAGATACCAAATTTTAATTTCAAAGTGAACTATCCCTTTAACACTCTTTCCGCGGGATGTTTTTCATGTCCGCGGGTTGAGGTGACCCCAATAATGTGATATTTAGCCCCTGCAATGCGACTTTTACCAGGGGCGGAACCCCGCCAAAAATTTGTATTTTACCCCTGGAATGCCATTTTTACCTGGGGTTCCCCCTGAAAAGCAATTGGGCTAGTTTTGAGTAGCAATTGGGTAGGTTTTGCAGAGAAAACCTGGCAACCCTGCCTTACAGCTGCAGCGCGCTCCAGTCCAGCGGGTCGCAGTAATTCACCAAAAACTGCTCCCCAACCTCCGAGGAACACCCACGAGAAGAATACCACATGCGTGTCTTCATCCCGGAGAGACGCGGATCTGAATGAATGAATCGTGTTCAGAAGCGTTTGGTGGATGTTATGTGTGTTGAATCGGGAAGATGAAGTGAGAGAATAACCAAAAACATCGTGGAAACAGGTGAGTAACGTTAGATGAACGAAACGATGGCTTTCCTCCGAGTGACCTTTCTTTCTCTGTTCAGACGCTCAAAACTTTGTGAACTCATTTTATTATGACGACCAAAAAAAATCATCATCATCATCATCATCATCATCTCTCTCTCTCTCTCTCTCTCTCCCTCTCCCTCTCCCTCTCTCTCTCTCTCCCTCCCTCCCTCTCTCTCTCTCTCTCTCTCTCTCTCTCTCTCTCTCTCCTCTCCCTCTCCCTCTCTCTCTCTCTCTCCCTCTCCCTCTCCCTCTCTCTCTCTCTCTCTCTCTCCCTCTCCCTCTCTCTCTCTCTCTCTCTCTCTCCCTCCCTCCCTCCCTCTCGTCTCTCTCTCTCTCTCTCTCTCTCTCTCCCTCCCTCCCTCTCCTCCGCTCTCTCCTCAATCTCTCTCTCTCCTCTGATCTCTCTCCTGGGTCTCTCCCCTAAAGCAATCTGGGCTAGCTCTCTCTGAGTAGCAATCTGGGTCTTCTCTCTGCAGAGAAAACCTGGCAACCCTGCCTCTACAGCTGCAGCGCGCTCCCTCCAGCGGTCGCAGTAATCTCATCTCAAAAACTGCTCTCTCCAACCTCCGAAAACACCCACGAGAAGAATACCACGTGCGTGTCTTCATCTCTCGAGAGACGCGGATCTGATGAATCTAATCGTGCTCTCGAAGCCGTCTCTGGTGTGTCTCTGTGCTGTCTGAATCGGAAGATGAAGTGACAGAATAACCAAAACATCGTGAAAACAGGTGAGTAACGTCTAGATGAACGAAACGATGGCTCTCTCCTCCGAGTGACCTCTCTCTCTCTCTCTGTCTCTCTCAGTACCGCTCTAACTCTCTGTGAACTCATCTCCTCTATCCCTACTCACCTCTCCGATCAAACATCATCATCTCATCCTCATCTCTCTCTCTCTCTCTCTCTCCTCTCTCTCTCTCTCTCTCTCTCTCTCTCTCTCTCTCTCTCTCTCTCTCTCTCTCTCTCTCTCTCTCTCTCTCTCTCTCTCTCTCTCTCTCTCTCAGTGAATTGGATTAGCTTGTGTTTATTCTAGTAGTTTATGGCATGGCCACCGGCTGGTTAGCAAACAGAGCATCTTTTGTCGGTGAAGCAGACAGACTGTCTATTTGAGTGAAAACAGTCTCTTTCACAGACGATATGAGACAGAAACACGAGCATCTGTCGCTCCGAGTGATAACGCCACGCGATGTTCAGCCATAAAATAAATAAATTAATAAATTAATTAATTAATAAAATTCCACCTTAAATTGTTAGACGCTTAATTATTTTATTTTGGTAATTCTTAAGAAAAAAAAAACACACTTTGCTCTCTACATTAATTTCCAGCTCAAATTCATCATTAAGCAACACCAGTGACGTCATGTACTTCCCTTTGACATCAAACAACTATTTAACAGCGAAATTATATATTTATATATAAGCACCATTAAGGAGAGTACAAACAAAAACTGTGCATTTATTTGGTACATTTAAGTTATTGTGATTTAGTAAGGCTTTTCGTTATTTTATTGTTATTTATTTGTTGGTTTATATCTAAATTAGTGCTGATAATCGCGATTAATCGCATCCAAAATAAAAGTCTTTGTTTACATAATGTGTATGTGTACTGTATATTTATTATCTATATATAAATATATACACATGCATGTATATATTTAAGAAAAAAATTATTTTATATTTTAAATATATTTATAAATTATATGAATATAAATATATGCATGTAAATACATGTCAATATTTTCGAAATATATGCTGTATGTGTGTATATTTATATATACATAAATGTATAATACACTTTTATTTTGGATGTGATTAATCATTTGACAGCACTATTATAAATGTATAGTTAATATGATATTTTTTGTGTATACCCTTAGCACTTTTATGTATTTGTTCTTCAAGCATTAATAATAAAAAAAACTATTTAACAGCGATTTAAATAAATAAACAATATTTTTGTCAGTATTCAGCCCTAACGTGTACACAACAGAAATGTTTATGTAAGAAGAGTATTTTTTTATTTCTTTTTTTTAACGTTAGTTGTTACAGAATCACAAAGCAGAGAAGAGGTCACAGACTTCTGGTGAATCACACGTGTAATATCCTGATATTACTAGTCAGCATATCTGAAAGAGCTCTGTATTTTAATATGCAAACTGGTTCTTCTCTACATGACTGAAGGTGCTTTAAAAGAAACTAGTGAAGCAAACAGAAAGGAGAGGCTTTGTGTTTAGATGCAGACTATCTGAAGCTCAGTGTTTGTCTCTGAAGAAGGGGTGGACAGGCTGAAGATAAAGAGACATGCTTGTGTTAAATCTGTCCACTGAGGTTTGTTTATGCTGGAATGGAGCATCAGACAAATACGAGTCTCCACGATAAAGATAAGGACAGATTCAGATTTATTGATTGTAGGGCTGTAACGATACGCGATATGAAACCGAAATCGCGACACTCAGATCCACGATCCTGTGTCGCGGTGTGATAAGGGAGAATCGCGACACACCCCGTGACTACCTTTCCAATCATGTGACGCCTGCCTGTAAAAGTTGAGCTAGTTGTCACAGCACAGAGAGCAAGCCTCTCACCAGACAATGTTGACATGATGGTGTTTCTGAAGAAGAATTTTCAACTCCCTTAAATCAACTCCACAACGAGTTTGGTTTTCTTAAGAGAAATAAGTTGTTTATTTGTTTATTGTTTACTTACTTGATTTGTGGTTTGCAGCACAGGCAGTAAGCCTCAGTTACCTCAGTGTGAAACAGTAGCCATTTAATTTACTTAGTAAATGTAAGAGAACTTGATTGAAGAAGAATTTTCAACATGCTCGAATCATCTCCACAATGGAGTTTAGTTCTGTTTGTTTTTCAACAGTATTTTGTTACAAAGAAAACAGAAGTGTTATAGCTTTGGTTATTTATTTATTTTATATATGGCTATTTATATTGTTAATAATTTGCATAGTTAATCTTGTTCTTTGGTGTTCAGTTTATAAAGATTTTTCAAATGTTATTTAATAAAAAATATTGTTTTAAAAAATTCTTTTTTTTTCTCCCACCCCCCACGAAAAAAAAATCGTGATACGAACCGAATCGTGGATCAAAAATCGTGATACGAACCGAATCGTGGGTTTGGTGTATCGTTACAGCCCTAATTGATTGTGATGCATAGAAGGTTTACAATAGGAAGGTTTTGGTGGTTAATAAAATCAAGCAGCATCATGAATATCAGGATTATTTGCGTGCACAGATTAGTTTCGTGATCTCTCCTTGTCTTGAGTATGAAAAAGTACTGATACACACTTTAGGTTTTATACTGCAAACAACAACAAAAAAGCAGCACTCTGCACTTTTTGCGTGCATAAACGTTCAAATAATAACATTATTGTTAAAAAGAGAGGTAAACATTTTACATCTTGAGTAAGCTAATCAAATGTGCTTTTAAATTCAACATACAAATACATGCATATCTATCTAATTTTGTGAAAAACGGTGCCGAAAATAGTATGCTTTTTAACTAGATTTTTAGTATTTCTTGCACTAAACATTTTGAATCCACAGCAAAGGTTATTTCGGAGAAAGTGCATGAATATTGAGATATAGCTCAATGTCGATGGATGAATATCTCGATATGCTTAAAGGGGTCATCGGATGCAAAATTCACTTTTCAAGTTGTTTTAACATAAATGTGTGTTGGAAGTGTGTGTACACATCCATCCTATAATGATAAAAATCCACCCAGTGTTTTTTTTTAAATCTCTATTTTAAAATCCCCTTTCTCAAATCAGGCTGCTCTGAGATTCGTAGTTCTGCACAAGCCCCTCCCACGATAGTTGATTGACAAGACCGTCTTACCTTAGACCCGCCCTGAGTGAGCTGAGAGCTGTCCGCCATTGTGTCGACTCCAGTGCAGGGGAAGACAAGATGTCTCCGATTGAGGTGTTTTGTTGTTGGATGTAATAATGAATATAGCAGTCGTCATTTACTCCCAAAATCTGAGCCGCTGAAGACGCAGAGGATTAACGTTACTTTAGTTTTGAAGTGAATGCGCCGATCCCCTATCTGCCTAAATGCATCTGTTCGCGCGAATCATTCGTGATACAGCTTCATCTACAGAAGAAGTGAGTGTAAGGGTTTTTATGAATCTTTGCAAATCGCCTTTCCTAATAATGTGCTAGTTAGCCAGTTTTAGCCACCACAGAAGAGAGGGGCGGGGCCAGCATAGCTCATTAGCATTTAAAGCAACATGGACTAAAAACGGCTTGATGAAACAGAGCTGATTTTGACAGGTTTAAAAAGGTGTTTTTTACACTACCATTGAGAAATTTTAACCAAAGTTTGTTATAGACTTTTAATTAAGACCCTAAAGAATCATATCAACTTGTGGAAAATGGGCATCCGATGACCCCTTTAAGATTTTTCTGTAATATTTCCTACATCGTCTATCCAAACATATAAAATCCCTTTCACTAGATGTTTTAATCAGTCAGTCGAGGTGACAATCCTTCTGTAGCTCTACAGACCTGATGAATGGAAGCACTAGAGCAGTCACTAAAGAGTTAATCCATTGGCATTCCCTGCATATCTCCCACCTAAATACAAGAATCACCTCCCTCATGTTTCTCTAAGTGTGTAATGGTTTGTGGATAAAGTATTTGTGTATCATTACTTTCTCTTGTGAAGATAATTTGTGAGCTGCTGCTCTGTTGGGAACAAACTGCTTGATTTTCACAGTGGCTCTTTGTTTTCACGCATCGCTGAGATAAATGGGAAGAAAAACCCCTCCGGGGTGCTTTCTGCCTTATGAATTCAAGCTTCCCAATGTGTAAAAGTA
Source organism: Aspiorhynchus laticeps (assembly GCA_023376895.1). NCBI lineage: Eukaryota > Metazoa > Chordata > Actinopteri > Cypriniformes > Cyprinidae > Aspiorhynchus > Aspiorhynchus laticeps. The sequence continues at coordinate 55,061,549 of CM041795.1, forward strand.
CACTTACGCATACTTTTCAAAAGAGTGCTTATTGGGAATGATGTTTTTATAAAGGAATATATTTAAGTGTGAACTGAATGTAATGTTTTCAGACACTTAATTGCATGCTAACTGCAGTTAAATAAAAATGTGTTAGTTGCAATTTATATTAAATACTAGAGCTGTGCTTTAGTGTTTATGACCCACTTAAGTAGGACTTAAGTACATCTTTATATGTAATTTCGTAAGGGCTTCAATTGTCTTTGAAATATTGTTGAAGTACTGCTGAATGTACTGACAAGCATTTATGATAAACTAAATATACTTAATGTCATTTCTATTAAAAATTGTATTTTAGTATGTTGTAATTACACATTTGTAATTATGAAGTTGCAGGTTAGTACATTTAAATTATATTAACTTTAATGTCATGTAACACATTTAAAATGATAAATTACATCAACACATCAAAATAAATGACAACAGATTATTAAAAGATGATTTAAAATGTACTTTAAAGTAAATCTTTTAATTTGACATTATTACAAAGTGCACTTTTTAAAAGTGTACTTAAGTGTGTAAAGAAACGGTTATGAAAGTGTCTGTCTTTAAGTCACTTAAGTGGCCTTTTATTTCATTAATATTATATGATCTTCAAGTACGGTTTTTAAAAATATTCTTTTAAGATGTGAAGTACACAAGTGCACATTCAGTACACTTAAGTGCACTTTTTTTGCACAAGGGTCTTTCACCAAACCCTTTTATTTAATCTCCATCAAATTGTTTAAGATGATGTAAAGACAACTTTTTAAGATCCAGTTGGTTTCTGATGTCATTTAAATTTTAAAGTACCTGGTAACTGTTTCTAAGTTATGTTTCCTCATGATTCAGACGTGCTAGGCGTGTTGTTACGGGGATTCATGAAGTATAGTTGCTGTTAGGCCTGTCGCAATAATCAATATATCGACTTATTGCACAATATGTGTACATGACCTCAATCATTTTTGGTGATGCAATATATTGCCAATTATATTTACATAAAAAATAATGTCACCATGTTTTTTGCATTACACTTGCACCTGTGTCTCTCGCAGCTTCTTGAACATAACGAGGTGTAGTCATGAGCTGCTAGATCAAATTTTAAACGTGCTTCTACAAAAAGAGTTTAGGGGTCTCCCCTTGTTTAGGGGTCTGTGCTTTTGTGCATACGGACATCTGACTGCTAAGTAGGGATTGTGTTTTTCAGCAATAGTGTGCACCCTTAATTTACAGAGAAAAGAAGGTCAGGGAAAAATCTGTAGATGGAAAAATCTCCATACAAGTTCTTTGTGTATTTTTTTCTACATTACTTTGCACTTTTTGTTAGAAAAAGTTTATTTACTATTAATTCAAGTTTTTTAAGGTATCTGATATTTTGATACTTAATTTCCATGATCTAAATATTCTTAAGAATAAAAAGTTTGTTGTCTTTTGAAAGTGTGTAGGCCTTCTTGGATTATTATGCTGTTATATTATGATTATGCACTCAGTGGTCTTAAAATGACAATAATATCGCTTATCACAATTATTTCTGGTGCAATATATCGCCCAACAAAAAGTTGTTATCGTGACAGGCCTAGTTGCTGTTAGATAGAGCTGCACGATTCTGGATAAATTGAGAATCACGATTTTTTTTCTCAAATAGAGATCACGATTCTCCCACGATTCTGAACTAAACAAAATAATGTGTGACAAAATATCAATTGCTGCAGTCTATTTAAAAGTGTTTAATTTAAATGAATTATTAAACATTTTAATATATAATACAGTATGGCCAGGTTTCACAGACGGGGCTTAGACTAAGCCAGGATTAGATCATAGTTCAATTAGGACATTTAAGCAATTTATATAAACATGTTTAGAAAAAAACATTACTGGTTTGCATCTTGAGACAAAACAAAGGCACTGATATATTTTAAGATCAGTCAATGTGAGTTTCTTTCAGTTGAAACAGCTCAGATTTACATTTTTGTCTAGGACTAGGCCTTGTCTGTGAAACCCGGGGTATATGTATTTAAAATATAGTGTATTTAATACACCAACTTTTAGAATTAAAATGATGAAAAATTGGTTTGTATTAATGATTCAATGACTCACTCATACCTCACTTGTTTCATTAATGGATGAATCAGTGTTTTTGAACGAATCTCGAATGAATGATTCAATAACAAATAATTTTTTTAAGTCACTTGTCGCCACCTAGTGGCGAAATGATGCAGTCGACACAAACGTTATTTGAAGCGCCAGTTGCTTTCAAAAGATGAGTGGCTCTATTTTGATCGCTACCATAGACATCAATGTTTGTAGCCGAACTATAAACTTTTATCCCAGTATTTCCATGAATGACTGCAAGACAGAAATAATACTGTGTAGTTGAAAATACTGTTTGTGAAGCTTTTTCTTACCTAAACATGTTAACTGTCTGCTCTCTGGATCAGCAGAATGCAGATTTGAATGTTCCAGTATGATTTTTTCAAAGTTTTAATAGACACGGGCGAATCGTTGTCATTCAGAAATTAGATCGTGTGGGTATATGAATCGAGATCGCGATCTTTTAACGATTATTCGTGCAGCTCTACTGTTAGAGACTATATTTGTTTACTATTAAACCGATGAGAGTGTTGAATGGCTGTAGTTGTCATGAAGGGTTTGGTCACGTATGAGTCAAGTGCTTTGCCTTTTTTCCTTCGCTACCGTTTAGACCACAACACTCAACCAAACCCTGTACTGGAATAGTACTGACTAAATCACTTCATATATCGTTCATATAGAAATAATGCTGTGTAACAGGTTTTGTCATTGCTGGTTAAAATGTAGAGCCTTCAAACAGCTGGGGTAAACTACAGTACCAGTAGTATAGTAACATACATTAGATCATTTTGTAGGTAAAACCAAGAGAAATGTAAGTGCAATGTAAATTTAAAGAAACTGTAGGAGTAAACTGAAGATAAAGAATGGGTTAAACTAATTTTTTTTTCTCAAGAAGCAATCCTGACCCTTTGAAAAACTTTAGTGTACTTTTAAAAAGCATACTCAGAAATGTTAAAACAATATACTTGTGAACTGAATGTAATGTTTTCAGACGCTTTATTATTGCATGTTAATTACAATTAAACAAAAAACTATATTAGAATTTAAGCTGAACTTTAAAGTGCCTTTTTACCCACTTAAGTAGGACTTAAGTACACCTTGATTTGTAATTTCATTGTTATTTTGTAAATTTGATTACACTGCCAAAAGTACTGACAAGCATTTATGTTAAACTAAAATTAAAATATACTTTGTCATTTCAGTTTAAACTTATCCACACATTTGTAATGAAGTTGCAATTTAGTACATTTAAAATATGACGTATAAAATGTAATATAGACCTTTTTCACATTTCCGGGTTTCTCAGCAGCAGAAGTCGTCATAGTTGATGGTGTTTTCACGACTTTCAAAAAAAAATGAGAGACTGATATCAGCAATCAGAAGAGAGAGTGATGTCAAATTTACCGTCCCTCCCATAGACGTTGCATTATAAACACCCTCACATTACCGTTAACTAGTTTTTTTGTAATTTGATACAAAAGTAATGTAATTTAAAAAAACTTTTAAATTGACACTTTTAAAAGTGTACTTAAGTGTTAAGAAAGTCATGAAAGTGCCTCTCTTGATGTTACTTAATTGGCCTTTTATTTCATTAATATATTATTTTCAAGTATAGTTTTACACACACATATATATATACACACACACACACACACACACACACACACACACACACACACAGTGAGTGAGAGAGAGAGTTCATACAAGTGCACATTCAGTACAATTATGCACACTTCTTTTTCACAAGTTATTACTACACATTTCTTTTTATACTATTTTTTTTATACCATTTCTTCATGTCACCTGCAATTGTGAACTCTTTTCTGTCAATATGTAGTAGTCCATTATCATTTACCTTTGCATCAGTTCCAATTTAACACCATCACAACCTACACATCCTCAGACAGACAGATAATTCAGTTGTGTGTGTGTGTGTGTGTGTGTGTGTGTGTGTGTGTGTGTGTGTGTGTGTGTGTGTGTGTGTGTGTGTGAGAGAACCTGCTGTGACGAGACTAGAAAACTCCTCCTCTCTCTTCCTCATTTCTCATATAAACGCCATGTTTGTCCACATGCACACTCACGTTTCGTGCAGTTAAACAGTTAATGTGCTGTAGCTGAAGCAGTCATGGACAGATGTTTTTCTTTTGGACAGTCAGTTCTGTGGAGGGACTGCAGTGTGTCACCTAGATCTGTTCTGTGTTTGGAGTAAATTAAGGTAAAGGTGTGTTTTTCTTGTTCTTTTCTGCACTTTAATGGAGCACAGTAGCTTTGAAGTTTTTAGACCAGTGTTTGGATTGTTTCACAGATGTTTTAGGGAACTGTGACGATTTAAAGAGGAATCGCTCAGAGCTCTTGTGTATTGAGTGAAACCACGGCTGTAGCTGAGGGACGTGATGTAAAGCTTGAATTGAGTTTTAATGGTTTAATGTTTTGTTTTTCGACAGCTGCCACTCGTACAAAATGAGCCCAAGAGAAGACGCCCCTGCAGACCGGTACGTTTTTCACTGTGGATTTCATTTTATTTGCCTTCAAATCACAGAATTCACCCAAACTAAAGGACTGATGTAGATTTGTGCTGATGTGATTCTGAACAAGGGCAGGGACTGAGTTTAATTGCTCTAAAAGCACTCAAGTGAGTCAGAACAGACTGGAGTCACATTCTGCATGTTTGTTGTGAAGTTCACTTATGATGCAAGTCATAACTGTTGGTTTATTTCTCTTAATATTAAAATCCTGGTTATTAATCGAGATTTTTTTGTATTTTGTGTGTGTGTGAAGGTAGGGGCCTTTTGAAGTCTTGAAATTGTCTCCAGTTTACTTTTCAAAGTGAACAGTCAGGGGTCAATTAACAAGATTAACTCACGAAGTTAAGATTTATTAAAAATGACAAAATAACAATGTAACCAGTCTGTAACGATAAATGGAGTTTTTGCGAAACTAATCAAGTTTCCATCCAGATTTTGTGCTGTTTTGTTATCGTTATAAAGAGAATATGAGTAAAAAAATTTTTTTTTCACAAATCTGCTGAAAAAACCAGCCTGTTTCCATCCAACTCGCCTTTTACTGATAAAATGGTGTGCGTGATGACGTCATCCCTAAAAAAAACGAATTGTCATAAGTTTTGGTGTATCGCAAAAAAAATTGCCCTTGAGCGGTTTCCATACATAATTTCTCCTATTGCGTAAATTATAGAATAGTAGCCTGTTCTTCATCCATTTGAAACAAATCAGCCTATTATTAAATTGTATAGGCCTACATAAAATTATTTTTATTAAGTGTCATGAGTTTTTTTTTTTTTTTGTACTTTGTTATAGACTAGATAAATAGGCCACTGTTGATAATCAAGCAATGATCATAAACAACTGCAGTTGTATTATTATTATTTTTCTGATTAACGTTTATAGTAAATAGGACTGTTCATTTCGGTTATTTTATTTCTCCTAACCGACGGTCGTTAAGCCATATTAACCGTTAACCGACAAGATTGTTAAATTACAATTATGTTAAATTTAAATTGATAGGTGGCTTTGACCCATTAAAAATGCCTAAATTTGTTTTCCGGGGATTGATTTTATACACACAAAAAGCAGCATAAACAACATGAACGTGAGGATTCACATACACGTCACGTACCTGCAGCGCTTCTGCGAACGGACAAAAACATAAGCTATTATAGACCAATTCAGAGTAGACGTCAGACATGTTCACAAGTCTCTGAGGTCCAAGTCCAAGTCAAGTCTCAAGTCTTTGAGGTCAAGTCTAAGTCAAGTCTCAAGTCTTTAAAGCGGAGTCCAAGTCAAGTCTCAAGTCTTTAAAGTGGAGTCCAAGTCACGTCTCAAGTCTTTGTTCTATTTTGAAATACTGATTTCACGATATGATTTTCTCAACAACAACAACAAAAAAAACTTGAACAAAATTTAAGACAAATTAGAAATGAAAAGGTGTCCATTTATTAATTGTCAGATAAAATGCAGCACATTTCTTTGTAAAATTGAAATGTCAAACAACAAAACAAAATTTAAAAACAAACCCCAATTAATCAAATGAATTACACAAATTAAATAAATCTCATATAAACAAACTAAGGCTTTGTCTGTGCTCTTTTTCAATTTAAAATTAGAGGCAGCCACTGTATTTTAAACAACACAATCCAAACAGAGAGGCTGCATACAGGTACATCTCATGTAATCATCTCATGTACACCCCATTATTGTGGTTTCAAAGAACAAGAGATACCCAGAATTTATACTGTATGGATGGTTATTTATTGAAACTCAAATGTAAATATTTTGAGATACTGATTTTTGACTTTCATTAGCTGTAAGCTCTAATCATCAAAATTAAAACAAAAAAACTTTTGAAGTGTTTTACTTTGCATGTAATGAATCTAAAATATTTGAAAGTTTCAGTTTTTGAAATAAGTTACAAGAAAAAATGAACTTTTTCACCATATTCTAATTTTCTGAGATGTACCTGTACATACAGCATGAACAGTTTCTAATCTAAATTGAATTGTATAATTTCGAAATTTGAAGCAAATACAAAATGGTCTGACTTTAGTTTTGTGAAACTATTCTACATAAAACATCTGTACTACAAAACCGCACAGGCTGAATTAATGCAGATCCACTCTCTGCCAGCGGGTGGCGCTTGAACATCAATTAAACATTGTTTCCTTGGTTTCCGCTGTAAACAAAGCAGAGCTGCGGTTATGAACACTAATATGCATTACACGGAGGCAAGATGAAAAGACAATACCATCTAAACTTTTTTTAAGACAGCCAGTTTCCCTCAGAGATGCATTCATATAAACTTCTATACCAAATAACTCGTTTTTTACGAGTCTCACGAGTCACGAGTCCAAGTCAAGTCTCGAGTCAGCTGTTCACGAGTCCAAGTCAAGTCTCGAGTCTTTATTTATGCGACTTAAGTGCGACTCGAGTCCAAGTCTCTGACTCGAGTTTCCATCTCTGGTAGATGTCACAGTTACGTCACTTGCAGCTGCGCACGCATAGTGGTTGCAGAAAAACACTGGTAACAGGTGGAGGTAAACGGGTAAAATAAAAATATTGTTGTGCCTTTTGATGTCAAAATCGGAATGCAAATAATTTTTATAGAATACTGTCATCAAAGACCAATTTGAAGTTAAACGCAGATGTTTAAACGGACATACTAAGAATGAAACTGCTATGATTACTAAATTTGATTTAAACAATTGGTCTACATAATGTTCACATACGCTGTTCATAGGGGACGTATTGTATTAGCCCTACAGTTGCAGCATGACATATTTAAACCTATTACTATTAACATTTTTACATAACATTTATTTATTTTATCTCACACTTCTGACTTTTTTTTCTTGCAAATGCAAGTTTATATCTCCTAATTCGGACTTTATAACTTGATTTAACTCAAAAGTAGTGAGTTTGTCAATTCAGAGGGAAAAAAAGCCAGAGGAGCGGAGGGGAAAAGAGAGAATCACGAGTTGTTTTTCCTTATTAGAATTGTGAGATAAAATCTCGGAATTGCGAGAATAAAGTCAGAATTTTGAAATATAAAATCAAATTTACCTTTTTTTATTCTTTTATTCCATAGCTCCATATACTGCCACTTGATTGCCACCAGATAGGCTCCGCCCACAAAAAAACATCATCCCTGTTTCGGATCTGTAAGACTATTCCACTATCTAACGTCAATTTCGTTGCATAACAGCGCTTATCGCTGGGTGACAAGCTCTTGTAATATGCGGAGAACATTTTGAAAATGACATCTAATCAATATAATCTGTAATCTTTTTAAATCTAATTATTTTGTACCGTATCCGTGTAATTCTCTAGCCGTAAAGGCTATCTCTCCCGGGTTTTCTGCAACCATGATGCGGGCGCATCCCAAATGTTTACAAACCTATAATTGGTCTATACATAAAATAAACAGGCCCATATGCAAAATATACATTTCTAAATAATTAATGAATTAACAAAACGAAAGGAAAAAAAACCTGCAACAATTAGCAGCCTATATGCAGAATTTCGGTTAATTTTTGCGATGCACTCTTGAGAAAGCAGCAGTTTGTTTCCTTTATTTCACAAAAGTAGCCTAATTTTTTTTTTTTTTGTGAATGTACACAAATAAAATAAATATTTTGAATAGTTTTAAATAATGTCTTACTCTTATATGACCACAAATGAAGGAGTAGGCTACTGTAAGTTGTTTCCACTTTTACAAGGAAAAAAAACCAAGCGATCGTGCCGGCGCCTCACGCGCAGTTAAGCATTGACAAAGCAGCCTGTTCATTGTCATAATAAAATACAGTCAGCCAAAAATATTGAAGAAACATGATTTTTTTTTTTATTTCCCCTCACTCCACAACAAATCCTTTAAATTTAAGAGTAGAAAGAACTCGGAACAAAACGAGAATAAAAATATAAGAAGCTAACAAGCCAAAACGAATTAATTTAAACTTTTTTTTTTTTTTTTTTTTTTTTTATTTAACCTTTATTTAACCAGAAAAGACTCTCTGAGATTAAGAATCTCTTTCGCAGGAGTGTCCTGGCCAAAATGGGCAGCAATACATCGGTTTCATCACAAAATATTACAACACAAACAGACAAAAGACACTTAAAAACTTTTGCACTTCACGTTCCAATATCCATGTAAAACAAAATGTGCTTGGCATAATATCACGAGGGTATGTGGTCACGCATAAAAGGCAAGGACTAGGCTGTTTAAACTGAACAGTGCACTGTAAAAAAAATAAAATAATGTAAACTAACATCAAATTAAGATAAGTAGTTTGAGAGGTAACTCGTCTTTTTCTTACCACGTATAAAATAATTTTAGATGCAATTTAATAATATGAATATGATTTAATGTGCTTTTGAACTACAGGGAAACTGTGTTTTAACGTGAGCAACACCATGAACACGTACGCTGCGGCTAATTCTGTCATGTGACACCACATTTATTTGCGTTAAAGCCCCTTTTGTCGACAAAAAGTGTTTCCAAACAAATTTTGGCGACATTTGAAGTATCGATATGGAATTTATGCGCTAAAGTTAAACGGAAAAAGATTTTGTCGACACATGAGAAATTTAATCGATAATTGGCATTTTTTCCATCAGCTAATATTTTAAAGCGCTAAATATTTTTTCGAAAAAAAATCCTTGGATGGAAACCTGGTTATTGACGCGTTTTCCATTAGGCGTATTTTCAGTTCGCAATTTTAATTTGCGCAATTTGAAGGGCAATGGAAACACGCCTAGTGACCACCGCCTCACTGCTGATATAGCCTGTGTGAAGGATGATGTTTTACTTCCATAATGCGAGTGAAGTTCAAAGTAAATATTTTTTTGAGTAATATTTTTGCATTTTGAGTATCTTTTCGAGTAAAGAAAACACTTTATTATTATTGTTATTATAAGGAAAGAAAACGTTTAAAAAAACGTTACTGTATTTTTTTTTACTTAAACTGGTTTTAATTGATAATAGTACAGCGGAACAGAAACGTTAAAATAGCTGCCGATTCTGCTCGGATTGAACCGATTGAATCTTTTATTTGTTTTTAAGCCCTACACACTACCATTAGTGTGAGTCACTTGAACGATTTATCTTTTCATAAAAGATTATTTTAGATTGACACCAATGACATATGACAAATGTTACTTGGGGTTATCACTGTACACAAACAGACAGGATTGTTGCCTAAATGTTAATTTTCATGTCATAATTGTTTAAAACAGACAGAAAACTGAGAAGGAAATTGTGAGACAGCAGGGTAAGAAGAAAATACTGCCCAACAAACTGCAGTTTGATATTCAGAAAAGCAAGAACAAGAAAATGAAGAAGAAACCGAAAAGGCCAAAATCCAAATGGTCAAGAATGACAAAGTCAGTGAAAGTTGTGAGATGGGACAGCATGGAGAATCTGAGAGTAAACTGTGAGTATTGTATTAGATTCTCTCTCACTGATGAGAAATTACACAACTCCATTGTCATAACACCAACCTTTTCAGTGATGAAGCACATCTGCATATACTGATGATTTTCTTTCTCACTGATATCTCAGTCTCTCGTGAACAAGCTGTTGAGTCTCATTCTGATGAATCAGCAAAGGTCCAGGATGAGGTGAGTTTACATTACTGACAGTTATAATACACTGAATGATCATGATATTCAAGAATGTATTTTAGTGCTGCTGACTAATATTTGTGTTTATGCTGTTTTAAAAAACATCAGGAGCTTAAACTCCAGAATATGACGGGGGTTCGGTCACCATCCTGGACAACCTTCTTCAGTTTTTACATATTTTGTGTGTCCTCCATGGCTGCAGATTTGGAGCTGCGCTGTGTTCCTGTAACAAACATACTGTACTTCTTTACTCATCATTTTATTTTTCATTTTTGTAGTTTTCAGGATTTGAAAACATCCGGGGGTGCGGCCAAATAAGACACGGTGGGTGGGGGCTCACACCATGTGATGGGTGGACCTGGATCCTTTTAGGGGGTCCGGGGGCTTGCTGAGAAATTTTTATACATTTTAAAGTTAAATTCATTAATCTGGTGCACTTTGAGAGTTCAAAAATAAGAGCCCCAACCCATGTTCAGTGTGCAAATTGAACAAAGAAAAAAAGTTGATGACCTGACTTTAAAGGGGACTCAACCCTCTTCTGATCCTCTGAAAACACCGGATCATGAACTGATCATGTGAGCAAAGACATATTGTGCTTTCGGTTTTAGTTCATTTGGCAGATACTTTGCCAAAGCAATGGCACAAAAAAAAAAAGAAGTTAAAGACCTTACTATGAAAAAGAGTAATCACCGCAAATAGCAAACAGATCAAAGTATTATAATAAAATTATAGCTTTATAAAAGTACATTACCCCCCCCCCCCCCCCCAAAAAAAAAGTGAAAGTATATTTACAACTCTAAAAAATATTTATTTTAAACATTTCCTTATTGTATTTAATATTTTTATTTAAAAAAATATAGTGTTTCCAGTAGGCTACCTTTTCAGATGTTATTTTATGTTTGTGCTTTTGGAAATGGATCTGCTATCTCTAATCTCTTATTACTATCCCTAATTAGGCTTATTATTTTGCATTATAGCCTAATTTTGAGCAATTATGTGCTTTCTGCAAATGTAATTGCAGAACTGTAGCAATTGTACTGTAAGGTTATTATTATTATTCATACATATCAGGGTGTACTTCTCTGTAATGTTAAAAATTATGTATAAAACCATCCCGCACACTCTTCAGGCCCTGTTACATACAAACACTATTACTTTAATCTAATGTAATTAATGTATTTTTGATAACTGATGATAATAGTACGCTACTCTCTTCCAGGCTGATCAGTGTAGCTCACAGTCCCCCTCTCTCGGTGAAAATCACTGCATGATTGCTCTGGCTGTATTCTTTGCATACCAGCAGGCTGTAAAACAGGGAACAACTCTAGTTGGGGACAGAACCAAAAATCTTGGTACAAAAATAAAAAGGCGGGAATGTCTGGTCACATTATCTATTACATTCTGAAATGAACTATGGTAACGAATGCAACTTTCACATACATTGACAAATAAGACGTGTGCTCTTTTTCATTGTTAATGTTAAATTTATTGCAGCAAAGATGCTTAGTACATAGTTTAACAGCATTAAGTTAAAGAGGGTAAACTAAACTTTACTATTCAACTGAACTGTGCGCATTGGTTTCAGACATTTTTCTTCCTCTGTAATATTGAAGAATTTAAATCAGAGCGACAGAAATGTATGTTCACGTTCACAGATTTTAATTAGCAGTCAGCATCATGTAAAGAGCGTCAGCGCCATACTAAGGTTTAACATCCAACATTTACTTCATTCCTATCACATTTCAACTAAATTTCCAGGCAGCTGCATTCAAAAAACATTCGGGGCTAGACTAAAATGTTTCGAGGCTTGAGCTTCAAATGATTAGCCCTAGCAATGCCCGTGGTTTTCTGTTTCCTGGATGTTGTTGGGTTACATGAGTCTGCCGTTGTTGTCATTTGTCTGTTGTGTTGCAGTGTCTGACTGTGAGGTGTCACGTGCCATTTTGAATTTGAATTCTCTCACTGTATGTATTACACTTTATTTTCTGCACATTTAACAGGGAACATTTTCTGTTTTTTTTTGTTACTGGCATGATATCTAGCAACCCTTCACTTGTAGCTTATGAAGAGAACACATTTGTGTAAGGGAAGAGTTCAGAAGAGAACGGGACATGCATGAAGCTACTGTTAACCATGACTGATTAGGAGTTATTTCATTAAGTGTTTTGAATTACACACATGTATCAAGCTGATGTTAAGCTGCTTTGACACACTTTGCATTGTTAAAAGCACTATACAAATAATAGTGACTTGACATGTAACTGCATTATTTTCAGGCCCTGGGTTGGGAACAGTTGTTTTTAAATCTATTTTCTTTACATCTTTTAACTGAGTTCTTGATGCTAATGAAGTTTATACACTAGTTTTTTTTTTTATAATAATATTTTAGTAACATTTTATATCTGTTCTTACATCACTGTTTTACATTATCAATGACATGCTTCCTACTGATTGTACTTAATTTTCCAAAAAGGTGTCTTATAAAAGTGTTGGTTTATAAAAGGTGTCCATAAAAGTTTGAATAATTAGTTTATTTGTGACTTTTATTATTCTTAGAGTCATTTCAAAGCATTTTACCATTCATTTATCTTTTAGAAAACTGTTTCTGTGAACTCTTTAGTTCTCATTACACTTGTTATAATTATTTAACCTATGAATATAAACCTAAATTCAGAACTTGGTTCGGCTCAACTTGACTAAAATCCTGCAACTTGAGATTTGAATGCTGGGTTTTGATTTGGTGACTTGAACAAAAAGATACAAGACTTAAATTTGAACCATATCAACTTTTAAATCAAGGATCAAAGACACTCTTCGGCTCAAGATGATTAAAAAATGAACAATTTTAAACATTGAAACATGAAAAGTTATTTTTAAAGAACTTGAATTCCTCCACCTATGAATATGCTTGACACTTCACCACAATGGTAACTCCAAAATACCAACATAAAGTCTTTTAAAATACCAATAATAGACCATCATACATTACCAAGTCTCCCTGTTTTATCATTCAGGATTGTAAACAGTGCTTGATCTGTGCAGATTTCTCTCCTGATTCAGACCCTTTTCACTGGAGAAAGCATTATGGACATGTAATAATAGCTGGAAGCAATGGTTTAAAGTTAAAAACAGCTTGATGGATTTGTTTCTTACAAACATGCAGCTTTTGGCTTCACAAGATGTTAACTGATGGACTGGAGTGGTGTGGATTATTGTGATGTTTTTATCAGCTGTTTGGACTCTCATTCTGACGGCACCCATTCACTGCAGAGCATCCATTGCTGAACAAGTGATGAAATGTTACATTTCTCCAAATCTGATGAAGAAACAAACTCATCAACATCTTGGATAACCTGAGAGTGAGGCATTTTTTCAGCCACCTTTAATTTTTGGTGAACTGTTCCTTTAATAAAATACCCCCCCCCCCCCACACACACTCTTGAAAATAAGGTTGTTTATTAGCATTGATGGTTCCATGAAGAATCTTTAACAAAAATGGAAACTTTACATCGCACAAAAGGTTCTTTAAGATAGAAAAAAGGTTCTTTGAAGAACCCACAATGATTCTTCACTTGTTTTTATGTTAAGAACATTTTAATCTGAAGAACCTTCTTCCACTATAAAGAACCTTTTGTCCACTGGAAAGGTTCCATGAATCTTAAAGGTTCTTCATGGAATCATATGCAAATACAGAACCTTTGTTTTTAAGAGTGTACAGGAGATGAACACATGGGTTATTTTGCACACTCAAGAGGAAACATAGCCTACATGCAGTCGGTGAAGTTAGTGAAACAGGTGAGTTAAATGTATTTTTCCATTATTTAAAATATTTTGATGTACAAAAAAGTGAAAAAAGTAGTCCCATACCCACAGAAAAATAATCAAAAGAATGCTGCCCTCCTCAGGTCATCTGGATACTCCACTTAACACTTAGATCCTTGTATAAAGTCCAGTCATATGCAGAAAATTGATAACGACTTTCGCTGACTTATAGTCCTTTATTCTTAGAATAGATTTTATAGAAGCATTCGTGATTCCACATTCAAATAACTCTGAAAACATGCGACGTCTTGCTGCATGATGAACGACACACTCATTATTACATGGCTCAGTTTCTTCCAGTCCACATCTACATCTCCCATCTGGATGTTTTCCAATCCTTGCTAACCCAAAATTCAATGACCCAACCTTAGTCTAGCTAAAACAACACTATCCTTTCTTTCTAACCTTATTATACTAGAATGTCCTACTATTGGCTGAACAGAATAGAAATGTCTGCCTATATATCCTTCATTCCATTCGTTTTGCCACAATTTTACTGTTCCTTCTTGGATAATACTTTTACACTCAACTCTACCATACAGAACTTCCAACTCTATTTCACTTCTATTTACAGCCTTTCTTGTCGTTTCATCTGCCTCTTCATTTCTCTGAACACCTATATGAGCCGGCACCCAAAGAAATCCCACTATATTCCCCATTCTATTAACTCGATTCAATGTTACTAATAATTCTACTATTAACAGACCGTTAGACCGTTGGCTAAAAATAAATGTATTTATTTGCTTTATTTAATTCAGATTCAGTTAAACAAAACAGGAACAAATATTTAACACTACAAAAACATATGGCAAATAGAGCAAATGTAAACATAACAGTAAAAATAACAATATACATATATTCTATAACCCTATACCCTATGGGCGACATTAGGGGGGGCAGGGGGGGCAGGGGGGGGGGGGGGGTGCAGTTGCCCCCCCTGATATCGTCAGTCATGGAATCTCTGATGTCAGCTCAGGCCTGGTTGTACGGGGTACTAGATGGCGCTAAATACCCTCAAACGAAAGCAAACACAATTAAAAGATCTGGAAAACTATCCAATGTGTTTTTGCAGCGTTGAGCAATGTATCCAATCAAAGACATATCTGTTGATTTCTTCAACGCAATGGCCAATCAGAAACGTTGTAATTTTTCAGAATTCACTCACCGCTGAAAGCGCCAGAGTTTTGCACGCTCGGCTCGTGAATCATCTCATGATGACTAACTAAGTGCAGATGCGATGTAAATTCATTGTAGATTAATTGTGTAGTTTAGAGAGCTTGATTATAGAACTTTGTGAGATCGCGATGAACTTTGATGAGTGATGCTTTTAGTGATAATAATGGGAGCGCGCTGTGTGTGTTTTCTAGGCTATAATCCGTTCAGAAATTGAATTAAACTTTCGTTTTTCGGTCACATACATGCTGCAAAGTTTCGGGAATGATGCTAGATTCATTCTAGAAATATCAGTGATAAGCAATGGACAGGACAAAAATGCCTCAGTGATTTAATTCTGGAACCAGTCCTGACCAAATTTCTACAGACAGCGCGCGTCCTGAGCGAGATCCAGTTCACAGACTAAAAGTGTGTGTAAACTTTATTGAGATCGGGACATATTCACTCGTAATTTTGTTTCCAGTAACGGACGATAGAAAGTTCAGAAATCAATGGTGTGCGATTTATTACAGAATAGTCCTACTGATCGTTTATTTTTTTCCTCATGTCTCACCACAGTGATTCAAAACGGATGCATTTCAAGTGACACGGGAAAAAGACACGGAAAACTTGAACATCAGATAATCAGCGCGCTCATTTGTGGTTCAAGATGAAAGGCCATCAACTGACACTTAAAACGGGAAGCATCACCACTCAAATCAGCAGCAAGAGTCAAAGCTCCACAGTTTAGTATACGCTGGCAACCACTTTAAGTTACTCTTCACTGCGCTGTATTGACACAAAGCGTTGCAATATGGTAGCATATTGCTTTGATGGCATACATTCGAAAAAGATTTATTTTTCTTTTCTTTGTTGCCTTTTTTTTTTGCCCCCCTGACTTGAGAGTCAAATGTCGCCCATGCACTAAACCTATACGCATCACTCGAAACTTTCGGCATTTTTACATTTTCAATCATTCTGTATGTTGTTAACATTAATAATGTGAGAATAAAGTATAACAATACAATAATAATAATTTGCACGGTTTGATGTGATATGAGCAAACTGATCGTTAGATTTAAT
This sequence comes from Aspiorhynchus laticeps, assembly GCA_023376895.1. Lineage (NCBI taxonomy): Eukaryota > Metazoa > Chordata > Actinopteri > Cypriniformes > Cyprinidae > Aspiorhynchus > Aspiorhynchus laticeps. Next base: position 55,077,844 of record CM041795.1, read on the forward strand.
CACCGTTGTTAGCGTGATTTATTGTACTGCTTTTGTCCTCAGTTGGTCAGAACAAACGTGGCAGACTTGTTACTTGTTCAGATGGCAATATACGGTGAAAATTCTGATTTGGGTCATATATTCCAAGACATAGCCTAGAATCTGTGATTGTGAAGTACAGTAAATATCCACACTGTGCCACACATTCATTAGATTCATCCACGCTGGAGCCGTGCCGGAGCACAACCCACGCAAGCAAGATAATTCCACAAGTAACTGCAATTCCATGTTTTCAAACAGAGATGGCGACAAAGAGGCAAAACTTACAGACTGCAGCTTTAAAGGAAAACGCCACCGTTTTTCCATATTCCAATATGTTCTTCCCTCAACTTAGACGAGTTGATATGTACCTCTCCCATCTCAGTCCGTGCACTTAATCGCTCTAGCGCGCGGCACCACTATGCTAGCGTTTGGCTTAGCACCATTCATTTCTTAGGATCCAAACTGGGATAAATTTAGAAGCCACCAAACACTTCCATGTTTTCCCTATTTAAAGATGGTTACATGAGTAGTTACACGAGTAAGTATGGTGACACAAAATAAAACGTGGCGATTTTCTAAGCGGATAAAAATGATAACTATAATGTGTGGCGGAAGAGCACTTCACAGCACTTCGACCTCGGCGCAGTAATATCATCACTCCTGAAAACTCTCCCTCCCCCTTCCCCTCTCCCTCTCCCTCCCCCTCCCCCTCCCCCTCTCCCTCTCCCTCCCCCCCCCCTCTCCCTCCCCCTCCCCCTCCCCCTCTCCCTCTCCCTGATAGTGATATGGTGCGTTCAAGTCATGTCGGATACATCGTATTTACGAGTTGAACGCACATGAACGCCACCACAAAGTCGTTATTACGAGTGGGAAACTCTAAATTTTCTTTAAGCCCCGAGTTTCCGAGTTGGGGGCGTGTCAGTGAAAAAACGTGTCGGGATGCAATGGATGCAGCCAAAATGATATGCAGCGTCGGTAAAGTTGTTGAAATGAATAAAATTATTATATTTTTGTAATGTACAATAAAACTATATAAGTTACACATACAAAATATTATATTATTGTATAATTATAATAGAATATATAATTATTCAGTTTACATCACCTTCATAAATTAAATAAAAACAGAAAAAAGAAAACACACAATGATGCACATTCTTCATTCATCATTTTATAGATGTAGAGTTAAAAAAAATCATTGAATTTTATGTAGAAAAGTTAAATCGCCATCTTGTTCCGACCAAAGTGACTTGAACGCACCCGACGTCGTAATAACGACTTGTCAACTCGTAAGTACGAACGTCCGAGGAGGACTTGAACGCAGCAATAGTGCAGGCCACGTTGGTTGTATTGACGGAAGAGGGAGAGGGAGAGGGGGAGGGGTTTTCCTATTGGAATATGGTTTCCTATTGGAATATTTTTTATTGGAATATGGTTTTCCTTTAAATACTTTGTTGACTGTCTGATGTAGTCTCAGCCTCAGACGTCACGGACCGTTGGCTAAACGTCTGATGCATATGGCACACTTTTCTGGAAACACTTCAGGAATGTCAAAGTCGTCATCTGACTGGTTGAATTAAACCGGATTTCCGGGAGACGCGAGTGTCACGTTTATTTTCGGTCCGCCGGGAAACAAAGATGTCGTGGTGCCAAACCCCCTCACAAAAGAAGAAAGCTGTCGTGTTTACAAATGTGACGACGAGCGCTTATCAGGATCAACTAAACGCTGGATTTTCAAAAGTATGTGAAATATTTAAAGTTCGCGGCATAGAATCTTTAAAATACATCCGAGAGTTTCACACACCGGTCTGTTATTGTGGAGTCATTTCCACCCCCGAAACGTGACGCTGAACGAAACGAACTGTGATTGGTTGTTTGACATGTCAGTCAAACGGCCTCGTGGGCGGGCCTTGGCCAATGAAAGCGGACATCTATTCCAGACCTTCAGCCGTCAGTCTGAAGGTCTGGCTACGTGAGACTAGTCTGATGAGTGACTGTAAGTCGCCTGCCACCTAGAGGTGTAATTATGTAGTGCACAGGAATGTCACTTCCTGAACAAAGAATTGCTAAACAAGTTATTTATTCAGATTCAAAAGATTCACTGGAAATACGAATAGCACATTAATAACACAAAAAGGACAAAAGAAAAAGAAACAAGTCAAATTTAGAACAGAAGTACAGAAAGGTGGGATAGATTGTAACTTTAAACAGCCGCTTCTGGCTAAAGCCCATAATCTATAATAGCGCTTCCTCCAGTGAAAAAGTCCATCTCCTGTTGTCTCTCACATCAAAGTCCAGCCATATAATTGTTTAGAGCTGTTTTGGACTGTTTTTGCATCTATCAGCTGTTTGGACACTGCAGAGGATCCACTGGTGAGCAAGTGATAGAATTCTACATTTCTCCAAATCTGATGAAGAAACAAACTCATCCTAATCTTAGAAGGCTTGAGGGTGAGGACATTTTCAGCTCATTTTCTTTTTTTTCTTTCTTTTACATTTACATTTAGTCATTTGGCAGACGCTTTCATCCAAAGCGACTTACAATTGGGGAATACATAAAGTGATTCATCTTTTAAATGAGTTAAGGTTGTTTATTGGCATTGATGGTTCCATGACGAACCTTTAACGTTCATGGAAACTTGATTGCACAAAAGTTTCTTTTGATAATTAAAATGTTCTTGACACTAAGAAAAAAAAAAGATTCTTTTAAAAATTGTTCTCTGTTCATGCTTTTGGAACTTTATGTTTAAGTTAAGAACACTTTAATCTGAAGAGCTGTCTGCACTATAAAGAACCTTTGAGCAAGGTTCCATGAATGATAACGATTCTCCATGGAACCATATACAAATAAAAACAACTTAAGAGTGTTATTTTGCACACAGTAGTTATAAACCACACATGCTGTTGGTGAAGTGAAGCAGGTAAGTTAAATGTATTTTTTCTATCATTTAAAATACATTGATGTGTAAAAAAAATCCGTCCCATATACCCATAGGAAAATAATCAAAAGAATTCTGCAGGAACTTGTAGGATTTTTCTACGAAATAGTTTGCGTCAGGTTCTCATTCCTCCAACAGAGGGCCCCGGGCTCCTCACAGCAGTGTTGCCAAGTCCGCGGTTTTCCCGCTGAATTGGGCTTCTTTAAAGGGATAGTTCACTTTGAAATTAAAATGTGGTATCTATCAGCTTACCCCAAGGGCATCCAAGATGTAGGTGTCTTTTTTTCTTCAGTAGATCCAATTTTGATGTTTTTAGGTCAAACCGTTCTAGTCTGTCAGTCATATAATGGCAGGTATAGGTCACTGTCTCTATAAGAGGGAAAAAGAACATGCACAGAGAAATCCAAATTAAACAATTCCCCATCGTAACTACACATTGATGGCCTAAGACACGAAACGAGCGGTTTGTGTGAGAAAACGAACAGTATTTATCGTTTTTTACCTCTTGTACACAACCATGTCCAAGTGATCTGAGTGCGCACACGCATCCGGTGTGTGACGTGTGTGTGCGCGCGCTCTGGCTCACGCTGCATTCACACGGGGCGTCGGCGTCAACGCTTGACGGAGGGCGTGTCTGAAGCGTGGTGCTGACGCGCCGTCATAGTTACAACAACCAATCACATACTTCTCTGGTGTTGCATGAACGGGATTGGGTATTTGCATGAGGCGATCTGATTGGTTGACGCCTCCGTTGGCGCTTGAAAAGTTGCGTCAGCACCACGCTTCAGACACGCCCTCCGTCAAGCGTTGACGCCGTGTGAATGCATGCCCTTGGGGTAAGCTGATAGATACCAAATTTTAATTTCAAAGTGAACTATCCCTTTAACACTCTTTCCGCGGGATGTTTTTCATGTCCGCGGGTTGAGGCGACCCCAATAATGTGATATTTAGCCCCTGGAATGCGACTTTTACCAGGGGAACCCCGCCAAAAATTTGTATTTTACCCCTGGAATGCGATTTTTACCTGGGGTTCCCCCTGAAAAGCAATTGGGCTAGTTTTGAGTAGCAATTGGGTGGGTTTTGCAGAGAAACCCTGCCTCACAGCTGCAGCGCGCTCCAGTCCAGCGGGTCGCAGTAATTCACCAAAAACTGCTCCCCCAACCTCCGAAGAACACCTACGAGAAGAATACCACGTGCGTGTCTTCATCCCGGAGAGACGCGGAGCTGGATGAATGAATCGTGTTCAGAAGCGTTTGGTGGATGTTATGTGTGTTGAATCGGGAAGATGAAGTGAGAGAATAACCAAAAACATCGTGAAAACAGGTGAGTAACGTTAGATGAACGAAACGATGGCTTTCCTCCGAGTGACCTTTCTTTCTCTGTTCAGACGCTCAAAACTTTGTGAACTCATTTTATTATGACGACAAAAAAAATCATCATCATCATCATCATCATCATCATCTCTCTCTCTCTCTCTCTCTCTCTCTCTCTCTCTCTCTCTCAGTGAATTGGATTAGCTTGTGTTTATTCTAGTAGTTTATGGCATGGCCACCGGCTGGAAGCAAACAGAGCATCTTTTGTCGGTGAAGCAGACAGACTGTCTATTTGAGTGAAAACAGTCTCTTTCACAGACGATATGAGACAGAAACACGAGCATCTGTCGCTCCGAGTGAAACAACGCCGCGCGATGTTCAGCCATACAATAAATAAATTAATAAATTAATTAATAAAATTCCACCTTAAATTGTTAGACGCTTAATTATTTTATTTTGGTAATTCTTAAGAAAAAAAAACACACTTTGCTCTCTACATTAATTTCCAGCTCAAATTCGTCATTATGCAACACGAGTGACGTCATGTACTTCCCTTTGACATCAAACAACTATTTAACAGCGAAATTATATATTTATATATAAGCACCATTAAGGAGAGTACAAACAAAAACTGTGCATTTATTTGGTACATTTAAGTTATTGTGATTTTAGTAAGGCTTTTCGTTATTTTATTGTTATTTATTTGTTGGTTTATATCTAAATTAGTGCTGATAATCGCGATTAATCGCATCCAAAATAAAAGTCTTTGTTTACATAATGTGTATGTGTACTGTATATTTATTATCTATATATAAATATATACACATGCATGTATATATTTAAGAAAAAAAATATTTTATATTTTAAATATATTTATAAATTATATGAATATAAATATATGCATGTAAATACATGTCAATATTTTCGAAATATATGCTGTATGTGTGTATATTTATATATACATAAATGTATAATACACTTTTATTTTGGATGTGATTAATCATTTGACAGCACTATTATAAATGTATAGTTAATATGATATTTTTTGTGTATACCCTTAGCACTTTTATGTATTTGTTGTTCAAGCATTAATAAAAAAAAACTATTTAACAGCGATTTAAATAAATAAACAATATTTTTGTCAGTATTCAGCCCTAACATGTACACAACAGAAATGTTTATGTAAGAAGAGTATTTTTTTTTCTTTTTTTTTAACGTTAGTTGTTACAAAATCACAAAGCAGAGAAGAGGTCACAGACTTCTGGTGAATCACACGTGTAATATCCTGATATTACTAGTCAGCATATCTGAAAGACCTCTGTACTTTAATATGCAAACTGGTTCTTCTCTACATGACTGAAGGTGCTTTAAAAGAAACTAGTGAAGCAAACAGAAAGGAGAGGCTTTGTGTTTAGATGCAGACTATCTGAAGCTCAGCGTTTGTCTCTGAAGAAGGGGTGGACAGGCTGAAGATAAAGAGACACGCTTGTGTTAAATCTGTTCACTGAGGTTTGTTTATGCTGGAATGGAGCATCAGACAAATACGAGTCTCCACGATAAAGAAAAGGACAGATTCAGATTTATTGATTGTGATGCATAGAAGGTTTACAATAGGAAGGTTTTGGTGGTTAATAAAATCAAGCAGCATCATGAATATCAGGATTATTTGCATGCACAGGTTAGTTTCGTGATCTCTCCTTGTCTTGAGCATGAAAAAGTACTGATACACACTTTAGGTTTTATACTGCAAACAACAACAAAAAACAGCACTCTACTTGTGCATAAATGTTCAAATAATAACATTATTGTTAAAAAGAGAGGTAAAAGTTTTACATCTTGAGTAAGCTAATCAAATATGCTTTTAAATTCAACATACAAATACATGCATATCTATCTAATGTTGTGAAAAACAGTGCCGAAAATAGTATGCTTTTTAACTAGATTTTTAGTATTTCTTGCACTAAACATTTTGAATCCACAGCAAAGGTTATTTCGGAGAAAGTGCATGAATATTGAGCTATAGCTCAATGTCGATGGATGAATATCTCGATATGCTTTAAGGGGTCATCGGATGCAAAATTCACTTTTCAAGTTGTTTGAACATAAATGTGTTTAAATCCCTATTTTAAAATCCCCTTTCTCAAATCAGGCTGCTCTGAGATTCGTAGTTCTGCACAGGCCCCTCCCACGATAGTTGATTGACAAGACCGTCTTACCTTAGACCCGCCCTGAGTGAGCTGAGAGCTGTCCGCCATTGTGTCGACTCCGGTGCAGGGGAAGACAAGATGTCTCCAATTGAGGTGTTTTGTTGTTGGATGTAATAATGAATATAGCAGTCGTCATTTACTCCCGACATCTGAGCCGCTGAAGACACAGAGGATTAACATTACTTTAGTTTTGAAGTGAATGCGCCGATCCCCAATCTGCCTAAATGCGTCTATGTTCGCGCGAATCATTCGTGATCCAGCTTCATCTACAGAAGAAGTGAGTATAAGGGTTTTTATGAATCTTTGCAAATCACCTTTCCTAATAATGTGCTTGTTAGCCAGTTTCGCAGCTAAAGTAAACAGTACTGCTCGTCACTCCACAGAAGAGAGGGGCGGGGCCAGCAGAGCTCATTAGCATTTAAAGCAACATGGACTAAAAACGGCTTGATGAAAACAGAGCTGATTTTGACAGGTTTAAAAAGATGTTTTTTACACTACCATTGAGAAATTTTAACCAAAGTATGTTATAGACTTTTCATTAAGATCCTAAAGAATCATATCAACTTGTGGAAAATGGGCATCCGATGACCCCTTTAAGATTTTTCTATAATATTTCCTACATCGTCTATCCAAACATATAAAATCCCTTTCACTAGATGTTTTAATCAGTCAGTCGAGTGACAATCCTTCTGTAGCTCTACAGACCTGATGAATGGAAGCACTAGAGCAGTCACTAAAGAGTTAATCCATTGGCATTCCCTGCATATCTCCCACCTAAATACCAGCGTCACCCCCCTCATGTTTCTCTAAGTGTGTAATGGTTTGTGGATAAACTATTTGTGTATCATTACTTTCTCTTGTGAAGATAATTTGTGAGCTGCTGCTCTGTTGGGAACAAACTGCTTGATTTTCACAGTGGCTCTTTGTTTTCACGCATTGCTGAGATAAATGGGAAGAAAAACCCCTCCGGGGTGCTTTCTGCCTTATGAATTCAAGCTTCCCAATGTGTAAAAGTACACTTACGCATACTTTTCAAAAGAGTTCTTATTGGGAATGATGTTTTTATAAAGGAATGTATTTAAGTGTGAACTGAATGTAATGTTTTCAGACACTTAATTGCATGCTAACTGCAGTTAAATAAAAATGTGTTAGTTGCAATTTATATTAAATACATTTAGCTGAACTTTAGTGTTTTTGACCCACTTAAGTAGGACTTAATATGTAATTTCGTAAGGGCTTCAATTGTCTTTGAAATATTGTTGAAGTACTGCTGAATGTACTGACAAGCATTTATGATAAACTAAATATACTTAATGTCATTTCTATTAAAAATTGTATTGTAGTATGTTGTAATTACACATTTGTAATTATGAAGTTGCAGGTTAGTACATTTAAATTATATTAACTTTAATGTCATGTAACACATTTAAAATGATAAATTACATCAACACATCAAAATAAATGACAACAGATTATTAAAAGATGATTTAAAATGTACTTTAAAGTAAATCTTTTAATTTGACATTATTACAAAGTGCACTTTTTAAAAGTGTACTTAAGTGTGTAAAGAAACGGTTATGAAAGTGTCTGTCTTTAAGTCACTTAAGTGGCCTTTTATTTCATTAATATTATATGATCTTCAAGTACGGTTTTTAAAAATATTATTTTAAGATGTGAAGTACACAAGTGCACATTCAGTACACTTAAGTGCACTTTTTTTGCACAAGGGTCTTTCACCAAACCCTTTTATTTAATCTCCATCAAATTGTTTAAGACTTTTTAAGAAAACTTTTTAAGATCCAGTTGGTTTCTGATGTCATTTAAATTTTAAAGTACCTGGTCACTGTTTTCCAAGTTATGTTTCCTCATGATTCAGACGTGCTAGGCGTGTTGTTACGGGGATTCATGAAGTATAGTTGCTGTTAGGCCTGTCGCAATAATCAATATATCGACTTATTGCACAATATGTGTACATGACCTCAATCATTTTTGGTGATGCAATATATTGCCAATTATATTTACATAAAAAATAATGTCACCATGTTTTTTGCATTACACTTGCACCTGTGTCTCTTGCAGCTTCTTGAACATAACGTGGTGTAGTCATGAGCTGCTAGATCAAATTTTAAACGTGCTTCTACAAAAAGAGTTTAGGGGTCTCCCCTTGTTTAGGGGTCTGTGCTTTTGTGCATATGGACATCTGACTGTGCTAAGTAGGGATTGTGTTTTTCAGCAATAGTGTGCACCCTTAATTTACAGAGAAAAGAATGTCAGGGAAAAATCTGTAGATGGAAAAATCTCCATACAAGTTCTTTGTGTATTTTTTTCTACATTACTTTGCACTTTTTGTTAGAAAAAGTTTATTTACTATTAATTCAAGTTTTTTAAGGTATCTGATATTTTGATACTTAATTTCCATGATCTAAATATTCTTAAGAATAAAAAGTTTGTTGTCTTTTGAAAGTGTGTAGGCCTTCTTGGATTATTATGCTGTTATATTATGATTATGCACTCAGTGGTCTTAAAATGACAATAATATCGCTTATCACAATTATTTCTGGTGCAATATATCGCCCAACAAAAAGTTGTTATCGTGACAGGCCTAGTTGCTGTTAGAGACTATATTTGTTTACTATTAAACCGATGAGAGTGTTGAATGGCTGTAGTTGTCATGAAGGGTTTGGTCGTGTATGAGTCACATTGTGCTTTGCATTGTTTCCTTCGCTACCGTTTAGACCACAACACTCAACCAAACCCTGTACTGGAATAGTACTGACTCAATCATTTCCTATATCGTTCATTTAGAAATAATGCTGTAACAGGTTTTGTTATTGCCTGTTAAAATGTATAAAATGTAGAGCCTTCAAACAGCTGGTGTAAACTAGTATCAGCAGTATAGTGCATTAGATCATTTTGTAGGTAAAACCAAGAGAAATATAAGTGCAATGTAAATTTAAAGAAACTGTAGGAGTAAACTGAAGATAAAGAAGTTTTAATTAAAAAAAAAAATTCTCAAGAAGCAATCCTGACCCTTTGAAAAACTTTAGCGTACTTTTAAAAAGCATACTTACTGCAGAAATGTTAAAACAATATACTTGTGAACTGAATGCAATGTTTTCAGACGCTTTATTATTGCATGTTAATTGCAATTAAACAAAAAACTATATTCGAATTTAAGCTGAACTTTAAAGTGCCTTTTTACTCACTTAAGTAGGACTTAAGTACACCTTGATTTGTAATTTCATTGTTATTTTGTAAACTTGATTACACTGCCAAAAGTACTGACAAGCATTTATGTCAAACTAAAATTAAAATATACTTTAATGTCATTTCAGTTTAAACTTATCCACACATTTGTAATGAAGTTGCAATTTAGTACATTTAAAATATGACATATAAAATGTAATAGACCTTTTTCACATTTCCGGGTTTCTCAGCAGCAGAAGTCGTCATAGTTGATGGTGTTTTCACGACTTTCAAAAAAAATGAAAGACTGATATCAGCAATCAGAAGAGAGAGTGATTTCAAATTTACTGTCCCTCCCATAGACGTTGCATTATAAACACCCTCGCATTACCGTTAACTAGTTTTTTTGTAATTTGATACAAAAGTAATGTAATTTAAAAAACTTATAAATTGACACTTTTAAAAGTGTACTTAAGTGTTAAGAAAGTCATGAAAGTGCCTCTCTTGATGTTACTTAATTGGCCTTTTATTTCATTAATATATTATTTTCAAGTATAGTTTTACACACACACACACACACACACACACACACACACAACACACACATATATATATATATATATATATACATACATACACACACACACACACACACACACACACACACCTCAACTGAATTATCTGTCTGAGGATGTGTAGGTTGTGATGGTGTTAAATTGGAACTGATGCAAAGGTAAATGATAATGGACTACTACATATTGACAGAAAAGAGTTCACAATTGCAGGTGACATGAAGAAATGGTATAAAAAATAGTATAAAAAGAAATGTGTAGTAATAACTTGTGAAAAAGAAGTGTGCATAACTGCACTGAATGTGCACTTGTATGAACTCTCTCACTCACTGTGTGTGTGTGTGTGTGTGTGTGTGTGTGTGTGTGTGTGTGTGTGTGTGTGTGTATGTATGTATGTATGTATGTATGTATATATATATATATATATATATGTGTGTGTGTGTGTGTATGTATGTATATATATATATATATATATATATATATATATATATATATATATATATATATATATATATACATACATACACACACACACACACACATATATATATATATATATATATATATATATATATATACATACATACATACATACATACATACATACATACATACATACATACACACACACACACACACACACACACACACACACACACACACACACACACACACACACACACACACACAGTGAGTGAGAGAGTTCATACAAGTGCACATTCAGTGCAGTTATGCACACTTCTTTTTCACAAGTTATTACTACACATTTCTTTTTATACTATTTTTTTATACCATTTCTTCATGTCACCTGCAATTGAGAACTCTTTTCTGTCAATATGTAGTAGTCCATTATCATTTACCTTTGCATCAGTTCCAATTTAACACCATCACAACCTACACATCCTCAGACAGATAATTCAGTTGAGGTGTGTGTGTGTGTGTGTGTGTGTGTGTGTGTGAGAAACTGCTGTGACGAGACTAGAAAACTCCTCCTCTCTCTTCCTCATTTCTCATAGAAACGCCATGTTTGTCCACATGCACACTCACGTTTCGTGCAGTTAAACAGTTAATGTGCTGTAGCTGAAGCAGTCATGGACAGATGTTTTTCTTTTGGACAGTCAGTTCTGTGGAGGGACTGCAGTGTCACCTAGATCTGTTCTGTGTTTGGAGTAAATTAAGGTAAAGGTGTGTTTTTCTTGTTCTTTTCTGCACTTTAATGGAGCACAGTAGCTTTGAAGTTTTTAGACCAGTGTTTGGATTGTTTCACAGATGTTTTAGGGAACTGTGATGATTTAAAGAGAAATCGCTCAGAGCTCTTGTGTATTGAGTGAAACCGCGGCTGTAGCTGAGGGACGTGATGTAAAGCTTGAATTGAGTTTTAATGGTTTAATGTTTTGTTTTTCGACAGCTGCCACTCGTACAAAATGAGCCCAAGAGAAGACGCCCCTGCAGACCGGTATGTTTTTCACTGTGGATTTCATTTTATTTGCCTTCAAAACACAGAATTCACCCAAACTAAAGGACTGATGTAGATTTGTGCTGATGTGATTCTGAACAAGGGCAGGGACTGAGTTTAATTGCTCTAAAAGCACTCAAGTGAGTCATCAGAACAGACTGGAATCAAGCTGATAGCTGTCTGCCATTGCCTGGAGTCACATTCTGCATTTTTGTTGTGAAGTTCACTTATAATGCAAGTCATAACTGTTGGTTTATTTCTCTTAATATTAAAATCATGGTTATTAATCAAGATTTTTTTGTATTTTGTGTGTGTGTGTGAAGGTAGGGGCCTTTTGAAGTCTTGAAATTGTCTCCAGTATACTTTTCAAAGTGAACAGTCAGGGGTCAGTTAACAAGATTAACTAAATTAAGATTTATTAAAAATGACAAAATAACAATGTAACCAGTCTGTAACGAGTGTTGCTATTGTTAACTGAAGCTGTTACAATTTATAAAATGTCAAAAATATTTAGTTTTTGATAATTGAAATAAAATATAAATATTAGGGGAGAAAAAAATGAAATAAAAAATGAAATTTAGAAGTCTTTCCTTAAGTTGAAAAAACTAAACAATGACAAACGCATACAACAAAATTGCTAAAATCTAAACTAAAATTAAAATGAAAAGTGAAAATATAAAAATAAAAACTAATAAAACAATTTCTAAAATTGTAACATTAAATAGCTAGGGATGTACAGACAGTATATCAGTGTCATTTATTAATTTATCCTATATTTATTTGTATATACTGACCATTTATGAATGCACGTTGAAGTGAGTTGATCTGAATATAAGCATAGAAGGGCTGTGTGTGCTTCTACATGCAATAAAAATTCACTTTTAATAATAATAATGTTTATTTTTGTAGAGTATGGATACTTTAAACGATGTTATGGTTAGATGATAGCATGGATGCATAAACCGTTTCTTGGAAAACACAATGAAATCTGCAGGCTTTAGGTCCTGTTATGGTTGTTATTGTTATGGTTTGACATGAAGAGGTCGTGAGATTCCTGCTGACTGTGGTCTTTTCTCTTCTGTTCAGCGGTTTCCTCGTGGGGATCATATTCTTCATCCTTGGCCTGGGAACGCTGTTGCCATGGAACTTCTTCATGACAGCGTCTATGGTAACAGAATATGGAAAACATTTCAAATATGGGAATTAAACGCAGCGCCGGTCAAACGAGGAAAACACAGAATGTTCTCAGGAACTGAGCCAGATTTGCTGGAACAGCACAGTTGTTTCCATTTAAAAGGCACTTAGAGAAATTCCTGCACATGTAGCCCCTCACGGACATCGATCTTGTTTCGAGCTGAATTCTCCAATAAGTTCACTAATTAGTTTGCTAGCTTGCTAACGGCCAGGATTGAACTGAGTAGAGTTTTATCTTATGTTCCTGCTCTCACTATAAGTGTAATATTACTACCAAATTACATTTCATTTTAATTGTTTAAATTGTTTCCAGTGTGTGAGATTTTTTTAAGCGATGATAGTTAGTTAGTAGAACAGTCATATTTGAGATGCATCTAGGTTAAAATCACAAAACACAATTGGAAATTGCACATTAATAACCTGAACTTTTCACACCACGTCTCGTGAAATTTTTATCACTCTGAAAAGCAAAATGTGCACCAGTCATTCATGTGCTTGACTCACATGTTCACTAAATGCAAGTTTAATAATTATTAATATTTCTCAGGGTGTGTTTTAAGTAATTTTATGGATGGAGAAATGTAGGTGTATAATATATGTGTGTGTGCTTGTATATATATGTATGTATGTACATAGTTTTTATGTATATACACACACACATACATAAATACTTGCTTTAGTCTTTTAATGTTTTAATGTATAATATGGTATTTAATATTGTTATTATATATAATATTAATATTAACTATATGTAATATGATTATATAATCAAGAAGTTGCTATCTAATGTATTGTTTATTTCACAGAAGTAATTTATCAAGTTGAAATTATATATCTATATATAAATTATATATCTATATGTATATCTGTATATATAGGCCACCCTACTTGATAGGTTCTGCATCGACCATCAATAAAAATCAGTGTTGGTCGATCGTTAGTGTTGAATCTTCCAGGCCATAGTGTTGTTTGTTTATATTAGTGTTAAAATGGCTTGATTATTGTTTCTAAAATCATAATTGTTTTTTACAGTATTTCAACAACAGACTCAACGCGTCTGAATGGAGTAATGGAACAATAACCACCAGGAAAGAGTATTATTTCAATAACTGGATGACTCTGCTATCCCAGCTGCCTTTGCTGGTGTTCACTTTGCTCAACTCTATCCTCTATCAGTGGTGAGACCTGAGCACACAAACCACATGCACTTGACACACGATGCTTAGTGTAGTTATGGAATGCGTTCTGAATGTATATTGCATAATTCAAAAGGATGGCCAGTCATATATACCTGATCAATTGTGTTTCAGGATCTCAGAGAAGATGAGGATAGCAGGCAGTCTGGTCTTCATCCTGGTCCTCTTCATCCTCACTGCTGTGCTGGTGAAGATCCCGATGGAGGAGGACCGGTTCTTCTCCGTCACCATGGCAACCATCTGGTTTATCAATTGTGAGTGACTAGAGAAGCCTCAACATTTAGCAACAATGTATACATATGTATGTGTTGAAGAATGAATTAAATTGATCAAAAGTGACAGTAAATACATTTCAAATGTTACTAAATATTTATTTTTTAAATAAATGTTGGTCTTTTGAACTTTCTATTCATCAAAAAATCCTGAAAAATAAAACGTATCACAATTTGCACAAAAATATTGTGCAGCACAACTGTTTTCAGCATTGATAATAATCAGAAATTTTTCTTGAGCAGTAAATCAGCATATTATTATGATTTCTGAAGATCATGTGACACTGAAGACTGGAGTAATGATGCTGAAAATACAGCTTTGATCACAGAAATAAATTACATTTTAGTACAAATTCACATAGAAAACAGCTATTTTAAATGATAATAATATTTCACAATTTTACAGTTTTTACTGTATTTTTGATCAAATAAATGCAGCCTTGGGGAGCAGAAAAGTCTTCTTCAAAAGCATTCAAAAAATCTCACCGACCCCAAACTTGGCTGACTCCTTTTAACCTGTTTCAGAGTAAATGCATAATTACTGCCATGCATCAAATATTTTTTCATGTGTATCACCCAGCCCTGTGTGTGTGTCCTCTGTTCATAAAGAAGTGTTTTTTGATTGTGTCTCTGCAGCGTTCGGGGCCGTGTTACAGGGAAGTCTGTTTGGTTTGGTGGGTTTGTTGCCGCAGAAGTACAGCGCTGTCTTTATGAGCGGACAGGGACTCGCTGGGACATTTGCTGCTCTTGCAATGATCTTCGCCATCGCAAGTGAGACTCAGTGTTATCTTACTATCATTGAGATACTAGTTTAGTTTTTATTGATATCTTGAATCACTTTTTTTTTTTTTGACATTTTCTGTTTTTGATATTTTACTTTAGTTAATGTTTTTAGTGATTTGACATTTTCATTTTGTTATTTAAAAAAAAACGCACGCTGTGACGCACCTGTCATCTGATGGGGCGTAACTTAGCGATCTTTTTAGCACAAAAAAAAAAACATTTCTTTTTTTTTGTTTTCATATATGTTTGCGTGTTTTGTGGGGAATTGCCTGTATCTGTGTGATTAACATCTCTATGACTGATAATCAGCAGGTAATTACTGACTGTTCACAGATATCAGTGTGAATGCAGTCTATATAAAAGGCCATTATAATGTGAATATTGACTATATTGGGCAGCCATCAGTATGATTAGCATCTGTATGAATGATCTTCAGCATGTGATTACTAATGTATGAGCAGAGAGCATCTGTTTGTCAGGAAATCAGTATGTAATTAAGTTATTTTTTTATTATTATTGTTTTTTTTATCACTCAAAAATTATTATTATTGTATTTTTCTAGTGCTCAAATAAATCACTTATACGATGTCTAAGATTATGTCTACTGTTTTATAATTGAAAAACTGCAGTGGCATGTATAAAGACTAAAAAGTATGTAGTAGAACTCTTCAATAATTTGGTAAATATTTTTCCTCAAACGGGGGGGGGGGGGGGCTAGAAAAATGTCTGCAGGAATCTCATTTTTCATGGTATCTTCTTCAGATTTGAAATATAAACTAATGAGACATGTGACTTTCAACCCATTACTTTTCTAGATTGCTCCAGGACTGATTTCATGTATTTTTATATGAAATAAAAAAAAATTCAGTGTGGTACAATTTTTATCAAGGCACTTCAGTGTCTATAACTTTTTATATTTTTGAGCATCATCAACTTTGGATGATGGATAGTAAAGCCCAAAGGGTCTTCTTTCCAAAGACACCACAATTGTGTGTGTGGCACACTGAAGTCAGGAGCTGTTACCATTTTAAGTTAGTTAGTCATTTTCAGCTGTTATTCCCAATATGGGGGGTGCAGGTTAACAGGTTAATAATTATTAATATTTCTCAGGGTGTGTTTTAAGTAATTTTATGGATGGAGAAATGTAGGTGTATAATATATGTGTGTGTGCTTGTATATATATGTATGTATGTACATAGTTTTTATGTATATACACACACACACACATAAATACTTGCTTTAGTCTTTTAATGTTTTAATGTATAATATAGTATTTAATATTGTTATTATATATAATATTAATATTAACTATATGTAATATGATTATGTAATCAAGAAGTTGCTATCTAATGTATTGTTTATTTCACAGAAGTAATTTATCAAGTTGAAATTATATATCTATATATAAATTATATATCTATATGTATATCTGTATATATAGGCCACCCTACTTGATAGGTTCTGCATCGACCATCAATAAAAATCAGTGTTGGTCGATCGTTAGTGTTGAATCTTCCAGGCCATAGTGTTGTTTGTTTATATTAGTGTTAAAATGGCTTGATTATTGTTTCTAAAATCATAATGTTTTTTTACAGTATTTCAACAACAGACTCAACGCGTCTGAATGGAGTAATGGAACAATAACCACCAGGAAAGAGTATTATTTCAATAACTGGATGACTCTGCTGTCCCAGCTGCCTTTGCTGGTGTTCACTTTGCTCAACTCTATCCTCTATCAGTGGTGAGACCTGAGCACACAAACCACATGCACTTGACACACGATGCTTAGTGTAGTTATGGAATGCGTTCTGAATGTATATTGCATAATTCAAAAGGATGGCCAGTCATATATACCTGATCAATTGTGTTTCAGGATCTCAGAGAAGGTGAGGATAGCAGGCAGTCTGGTCTTCATCCTGGTCTTCTTCATCCTCACTGCTGTGCTGGTGAAGATCCCGATGGAGGAGGACCGGTTCTTCTCCGTCACCATGGCAACCATCTGGTTTATCAATTGTGAGTGACGAGAGAAGCCTCAACATTTAGCAACAATGTATACATATGTATGTGTTGAAGAATTAATTAAATTGATCAAAAGTGACAGTAAATACATTTCAAATGTTACTAAATATTTTTTTTTAAATAAATGTTGGTCTTTTGAACTTTCTATTCATCAAAAAATCCTGAAAAATAAAACGTATCACAATTTGCACAAAAATATTGTGCAGCACAACTGTTTTCAGCATTGATAATAATCAGAAATTTTTCTTGAGCAGTAAATCAGCATATTATTATGATTTCTGAAGATCATGTGACACTGAAGACTGGAGTAATGATGCTGAAAATACAGCTTTGATCACAGAAATAAATTACATTTTAGTACAAATTCACATAGAAAACAGCTATTTTAAATGATAATAATATTTCACAATTTTACAGTTTTTACTGTATTTTTGATCAAATAAATGCAGCCTTGGGGAGCAGAAAAGTCTTCAAAAGCATTCAAAAAATCTCACCGACCCCAAACTTGGCTGACTCCTTTTAACCTGTTTCAGAGTAAATGCATAATTACTGCCATGCATCAAATATTTTTTCATGTGTATCACCCAGCCCTGTGTGTGTCCCCTCTGTTTTTGATTGTGTCTCTGCAGCGTTCGGGGCCGTGTTACAGGGAAGTCTGTTTGGTTTGGTGGGTTTGTTGCCGCAGAAGTACAGCGCTTTCTTTATGAGCGGTCAGGGACTCGCTGGGACGTTTGCTGCTCTTGCAATGATCTTCGCCATCGCAAGTGAGACTCAGTGTTATCTTACTATCATTGAGATACTAGTTTAGTTTTTATTGATATCTTGAACCAGTTTTTTTTTTTTTTTGACGTTTTCTGTTTTTGATATTTTATTTTAGTTAATGTTTTTAGTGATTTGACATTTTCATTTTGTTATTTAAAAAAAAACATTTCTATATAGTTACAGTGAGATTAAGGTGGGACAAATTTTTAAAGAGGTCCTATTATGCTCTTTTACAAAGTCTTGATTTTGTTTTGGGGGTGTACTAGAACATGCTCTCATTCTTGGTGGATCGAAAAACCACCATTTTTATGCCCAAATATACACACTACACACTGACTAAAATTCAAAAAGTGAAAAAGCATAATAGGACCCCTTTAATTGTGTTCGTTGTGACATTTCTTCCCTTTTGCTAATTTAACTACACTGTTGCCGAATAAACATTTCTGATGTGAGGAACCTCTCATGCATTTCTGTGTGTGTGTGTGTGTGTAACAGGTGAAGCTGATAGTGAGTCTGCAGCTCTGGGTTATTTCATCACTCCGTGTGTCGGGACCCTCGTCACGCTCTTCAGTTACATGTTGCTGCCGAAGCTGGTCAGTGTGTGTGTGTGTGTTCAGATGAAATCCTGTGCAGGTTCTTAGTCAGCTGAATCTGAGACTGATCTCTGGAGTGTGTGTGTGTGTGCGTGTGTGTGTGTGTTTGCAGGAGTTTGCTAGATTTTACCTGGACCGCAAAAGCATCAACAAACAAAAGAGTTACGAGCTTGAGACGTCTAGCCGGCTGATGACTACAGGTGAAACTATATTGATGGCCATTTCTCCAGTGTTTATAGATTAAAAGCACTATAGCTTTAGAAATGGCACACATTTAGAAATGCCTACTTTTAAAAACAGTGCTTATTAAAGGAATATACTTAAGAATGAACTGAATGTAATGTTTTTGGATGCCTAATTTCATGTTAATTGCAGTTAGGTGAAACTGTATTATAGATAAAATGTATATTAAATACTATTAGCTGAACTTTAGAGTTTTGACCCACTTAAGCAGAACAGAAATGCATCTTTATGTAAATTCAGAATTATTTTTGTTGTCTTTGAAATATGGTTAAATATTGCATGTACTGACAAGCATTTATGATAAACTAAAATATACTTTAATATCATTTCTATTTAAGCTTTATGTGTTTAAATATATTTGTAATGAAGTTGCAATTTAGTGCATTTAAAATATTAACTTTAAATGTAATATCGAATAACACAATACAGTTAAAATGATAATCAAGTGCTTTAGTATGTTAGTCAACACATCAAAATAAGTGCACTACTTTAAAAACATGACAAGATTATTAATGCAATATATAATGTACTTTAAAATAAAACTTTTAAATTATTGCAAAGGTCACTTTTTAGAAGTGTTTTAAGTGTGTTCAGTCATGAATCAGTCATGAAAGTGTCTCTTTAAGTCACTTAAGTGGCCTTTTATTTCATTAATATTGTATTATTTGCATATACTGTATGATTTGAAGCACATTCAATGCACTTATGCTGTTTGTTCTTCACGAGTGTAATCTTTTATTTTGCGGCGACTGTGTTCCTCCAGATGCTGTTGAAGACTCTGTGAAGACCAGCGATCCGTCTAACGGCTCGGTGTTGAACAGGAGTCCTAATAAAGGTGATAATGATGAAGAGGAGGGTGTGAAGCAGGCCTTCCTCACGCTGCCGTCAGAAAACACGTCGTCTCAGAAGAGCTCCATCCTGCAGGTCTTTAAAAAGGTGCCGTTATATTTTCCCAGTCGAAGCATCAGAAAGCATCACAGCCTGTGGTTTGTTCTGGACGTTATAACAGTGGTTTATTCTCGTCATCATCTCTCTAGATCTGGGTTATGGCGTTCTGTGTGACGTTTGTGTTCACAGTGACTCTGTCAGTTTTTCCTGCGGTTACGGTGGATGTGGAAACCGTGTATGGAGGAAAATGGGGTACGAAACACATTCATTGATTTACATTGTAGTTATGATGACTGCCAATTCATAAAAAACCCTAGCCCTAAAAGGAAATATTTTTAACCATTAATTATGTGTAAAGTCAATGGTAGATGATATATTGTTTTATGAATTGGGGCTTTTAATTTATTTAATTAGTTTTTTTTTTTTGTTCTTTAGTTTAAAGCAAGACAGGTTGAATTAATAGATATCACCATGCTTTCCTTAAATATTCAATTGAGGCATTATCTAATTAAATATGTACTAATTGGCATACATTTCCGTAAAAATATATTCTGAACATTATATAAAGCCCAAGTTTTTGCTTGATTTTGTTGAAATATCAGAGTTCACGTTTTTTACAAATGGCATTTTGGATGTCTCTTTTTTTTTTTTTTTTTTTTTTTATCACTCCATAAATCAGAAAATGCTGTTTAAAGAAAAAAAAAAAAAAAAATTCACTGTTTTTAGTAATAAAATGTTGTATAAATTAGGTAAACAACATACGAACAAACCCCTCAGTAAAAACCTTCAGAATATAGATAGGAAACAAGCACTGCTGAAGTGGAGATAAAACTCACAGCCTTTAAAGATATGAATTGTAATTGAAATCTTCAGTCGTAAAACAATGGCATGTAATAAAATAAACACTTAAATGTGTATGTTGCATATTTTCTTCCTATTACTCATTTACAGTGCACAGCATAAATGAGTACACCCCCTCTAAAACTTAACAAATTCAGCAATTACTCTTTACTTAGATGACACGTTAGGGTTCTTTGGAGATATAATGTTCCAACAAGCCTGCTTGATCAATTACCAAAGAAGAACGTCAAAATTATTCAGCAAAATAAGATTTTCTTATCAAAGTGATAAAATGTTGTTGCAAAAATGAGTACACCCTCCTGAAAGTTACTAAAAAAAAAAACGTGTATAGGTTTAAGGTTATCTTTGATCAGAAAGTGAGTATATTAAACCAAAACTTTTAAAGACAAGTCATTTCCTGACAGTTAAAAGTGTTACTTAGTCCTCTGAATCATACTCAGACTTAATGCTGGCAGCAGTGGAACCAGTTGTGAGAGAAGTGCCAGTTGACCTATTTCTTAGCATAAGAGGACAATGGTATAAGAGGAATACCAAATTATTGTTTTAAGTGTGAAAATATAGCAGAAGTAGCACAGACATTCAAAAACAATGGACTTGTGATAAGGCTCCTGAAATAATCAGGTCTTTACTTTTAAGTTTTCATTTAGTGATGAGTGAATTTTTGCTAGAGAAAGAGCAGGAGAAATAACATGCAAGTGTCTCAGAGCCGGCAAAAGCTATGAAAAGAGTGACACTTTATCTCACAGAGTATGACACAGCCTGCAGAAGTGACATGCATGGTTGTTGTCACCACTAGAATCACCTACTGTAGCCAAAGCACAATAAACTCATTTAACCTCTTCCAAGGCCCATATCTACAAAATAGAGACTTCTGGGAATCCATACTCTGGTCTCAAGAGACCAAGTCAATCATTTCAGATCCAAAAGCATCAAAAATGTTCTGTTGTTGCGAGAGGAGGAGTACAGTGAGAAGTGTTTGGTACCCACAGTGACGTTCAGTGGTAGTAAAGCTCTTGTATAGGGATGAATGAGTGCTGAAGGTGTGAGGGAGTTGTGCTTTATCAACGCTGTCATGAATTCACACACTACTGTGTGATGGAATACAAAAACTTGAAACAGAAGATGCTACCCTCCCCTCATTCCCTGCATTATTGGGCATTTTTTTCAGCATGACAATGAAGATATTCATTCTCCCAAGGTGAAAATCCTTCAGTGGACATGTATTTCACTCAATCTTAGCGCTCTTGAGCAGCTGTGGGGGATTCTGTAGAGACGAGCCGAGCAAAACTCCCCATTAAAGACCAGAGCATTTAAGGAGGTCGTCCTCCAGGAGTTAAACAGGACAGATGTGAAGATTTGTCATGAACTTGTACACTCAGTGCCAAGAAGGGTCAGAGCAGTATACTTAAAGTTCTGGAGGACACACGAAGTACTAGAGTATTATACATTTGCTGAATTAAATCTAGGGTGTACTCATTTCTGCAGTCCTTCATTTAAACTAAATTGGCTAATTTACTTATCGTACAGAAAATGTTGGCATATATTTTGTCGTTTTTATTAAGTATATGTTTAATACATTTCAATTTTGCCATCTTTCCATGAATTATATTTGTGATCATTAAGAAAAAACATTTTATATTTATTCAGAGGGGGTGTACTCATTTATGCTGTGCACTGTAAGTAACTCATAAACATGGAAGCAAAATCTCCAAAGTAACCAGTGCATGAAAAAGCAATACTAAATACTAAAAGATTACCAGCCGGCGCACATTCATCACTTTCAGAAGTGGTAGTGTCCGCTGTGATCTGGCAAAAACTAGAAATAGAGATCGATCAATTATATCATTTCATGACACATTTCTACTTAATTTGACTTAATCGTTTTCAAACCTGATCAGATGATGAATGCTGTCATCTGGTGGATCTCTGAAGAATCACACACTTTGAACACTTGCACTATGTTTCTGTAATATGGATGATGCACATCATGTTTTTGTCTCCCTCTTTCTTTCAGAACGGTACTTCATTCCTGTTTTTTGTTTTCTCATCTTTAATGTGATGGACTTTACGGGCAGAACTGTCACTTTAGTATCTAAGTGGGTGAGTGAATTATTTTATTATTAATTATTTCATTATTGCATTTGTTTCACCACCAAGAGAACTGCAGATAAAAAAAAGAAATTCACACAAACAATATTTGTTGCTTTCTTAGAAATGTTTCTATGCCTGAGTGAAAGTTAATGGCACTTATACAGTGTCCTACACTAGAATTGGTAAAAATGATCAAAACAGACTGTGAAATATATATTTTTGGTTTATGTAAAAAGTCTAGCCTTTAATGAAAATGAAAAATTAATTCTTAAATATATTTATTAGACATTCACTACCATTCAAAACTTTAGGGTCATATATATATATATATATATATATATATATATATATATATATATATATATATATATTATATATATATATATATAAAAAAATAAGAATCCAATTACAAAAAAAAAAAATATATATATGTATGTATGTTTATTTTTACTTTTATTCAGAAAGGATGCATTAAATTGATTAAAAGTGACAGTAAAGACATAGTTACAAAATATTTTTATTTCAAATAAATTATTTCGAACTTTCTATTTAATCAAAGAATCCTCACAAATGTATCAGGAATCTGTATATTTCTGTAAATATATTTTTTAAATCACTTAAATATTGCATTTCTGTGATTGAATGAAAGAAAAAGAGGATAAACAGGCATTCATGACATTTTTCCACAGCCTGTGAGAGAATGTTTCCTTTTGTTGTTTTTATGTTGTGTTAAAACGTCCTGCTTGGTGGGGCTTTCATACAGTATGTAATAATTTCATAGCATAATTTCTTCTGTGTATTGTCTCCCCCGCAGCCCTCTAAAGACAGTCGTTTGTTCCCGGTGTTGGTCGTTTGTCGAGTGATCTTCGTTCCGCTGCTCATGATGTGTAACGTTCAGGACAGAAACTACATGCCTGTGCTCTTCTCAAATGATTTCATGTTTGCTGCTATCATGGTGTTGTTCTCCGTGTCCAGCGGATACTTTGTGTGTCTGTCCA